>JZKD02S1687072.1:222258-264406 GCA_000966675.3 Picea glauca
TCATGATAAGACAATAATGAGTCATCTATACATTTTTCCAACAATGCATCATATACCAATGGAACCACATCGATCCATCTTCATCATATATCAATGACAACTCATTGATCCATCTCCATCTATGCATTCTAATCAAGGACAATAAATATTATATTATATCAATCATCAATCAATCAATCCTTTGACATCAAACAATCACTTGACATCAATAAATGACATCAATCAATCAAAACATTGGCATTAATGAGAACATGATCCAACACACTTGAGCAAGGAGTGCTTCCTCCCTTGCGAACTTTGTAGTCCTTTCATCCTGCTGGAGCCTCTACTCCAATTGATCAGTTGAGGCTCTGATCGTTCCGACGAGTTGCACTACTGGCCAGTGTTCAAGGTCAGTGGAGGAAGGGGTGGATTCCCTGGGTACTCGGACCTACAGTGGAGGTACACTAGTTGTTGAATGCTTTGAGGGATTTTCCACCATATCCTCTCCTGTATATGGTCCTGGTGCAAGGGTCAACCTCAATGTCACTGACAGGAATGTTAAAATGTTTGTTCATGCCAGACATAGTTGCAATAACTCTGCAAACTGATGAAAGTTTTGGAGGACTAGCTCCATTTGTTCCTGCACTGACGTTGTGCTTTGTTCTGAAGTCGTCTTAGGTTCCTTATGAACCTATGGTATCTCTGGGGGATCGATCTGCATGGGTTCTGTATCACTAGTTTGGGATTGAATTTCAGTTTCTTGAGGTGGTGACTAGGGTTATGTTGGTTATGGAGGTTGATCAGTGATGATGGTGGTGGATGGAGTGGTGTCAGGCTCAAGGTCATCTTGGATGTCTATAATGTGGGTTGCTCGATATGTTGAGTGAGTGCGAGGAACAATGGATAAAATGGGTTGGGTGTTCAGAACCTTGCTCAGGGAGATCCCCGTCCAGGGTTTCTTGGACATTGGCTCTATGATGAATGCAACACTGTGAATTTTGTTGGCATCCTTAACTGTCAACATAGATTTCTATGGAATCTTTGGGAACATAGGTAATGTTCTCTTATTGCGCTCCAATTGTTGCATCTCTTCCTCCTTGTCGGATTCCTTATGTGTTGGGGATTCTTTCTTCTATACCTGTGGGCCTGAGATCGGTCCTACCCTCTCTTCCTAACTCCTCTTCTTCAACATCTTCGTAGGTAGAATGTAATGCATCCCCAACTTTCACGGGTTGCATTTGACTCCAGGCCATGAAATAACCTCCTTGTCGAAGGCCTCCTCATCTAAATAGAATGGAATCATGCGTGAGTGGAATTCCTCTTTGTTGGCATACCTTGGCCACACAAATGTATGGTGGCGATTCATGCTGAATGCTATGTTCTGCATGTTGCAGTTGAGCAATTCCTGTGGAATTTGCAACCTATGTGTTGCGTTGAGAAACCTGTTATAACATTTGGAGAATGTCATGTTGTTGAAGGCAATTTTCTTTGACTCCGACCTTGAGTGCCATGGCTCGAACATTTTTTCCAATCTCCCCTTATCTGCTAGTGACAATGGTCTTCCGGCAGATGGAGTCCACTTCAACATTGTGAACACAAGAAATAAGTAGCTATAGGTGAAAGTACCCCCCTTCTCGTATGCTTCCTCGCAAGCCACCAGGAGTTCCTCCAGTAAATAGCTGCACCAGTTGAAGACAATGCCATTGGCACAAAAATATGCCACTGATAGAGCATCTAGTGTACACTCTCCTTTGTAGTAATACCTCATGACCTTGCTAGCAATTATATAGCAATTGATCCTTATTATCTTAGGTAGTATGAGGTTGATATTGGATGTGCACCCCCCCCCCCTCTGTGTATGGAACCGCTCATATAGAATAGGCTTCCCCTTCTTCTTGCCATGCTTACTGGGACCTTAGAAGCCTTTGGACACGTCCTCACCTTCGATGGAAAATCCCGTAAGCCGGTGGATGTCCTATGCGTGGATTATATATCTCATATCCAACCACATGCTTCTATCGTGTACTTTGTTGATCAGAAACTTGGTACACCTCACAACTTCTCCAGTGGTGCCAAAAACTAGTAAGTCCCTGAGGTTCATGATGGAAGAGTTGAACAGATTGATTAAATCGATATTTGGCACAAATTGTATGCCTCCCAACTCGTCTGGAGAAAAACTCCAGAAGACGTCAATGCTCATATGAGGGAACAAAACCTGGTCTATTAGGTTAAGGTCGAGGAGCTTGACCTGTTCGACATTTCCTTTGAGGTCACCCATGATATTGACCCGAGGGTAACAGGGCTCGTCTGGTATTGGATCCTTTGAAATGACACTTCTTCTTCTTGTAGCTCTCAGCATGGTTAGTCTGAAGTATTAGCAAATTTCACAGGAGAAACAGGGATTGGGGATCACGATTAAGGGTCGAGGGATTACACAGGCTTTCTCACGCTTCAAAATTCATAAATCTCTGAGTTCTCTCTGGGAAACAATGTGTCCTACGCCAAGTTCACATAAAATTATACCCTATATTAGCTTACACGTTCTGTAATAACTGTTATTCATCATTAACCCTATATATGCAACTTGGATCTGAGTTGTCTGATGGGACTGGTTAATGGGGTAAATATATTGGGTGATCTCATCATTTATTGGGCAAGTTGGTCAGGGATGTGGTTGATTCTAAAACTTATTGTTTAACAGATGAGAAACCTGGCAAGAATACTGATGGCATCTTTCTGTATCGTGTATTTATGGTTTAACAAAATTCAGATAGAGTATTGTAGCGGTAATAAAGGTTGTGACTGGATTGGGTTCGTGTGGCACATGGACTAGGATTTTGTATGGATTTTCTCTCCCTCTGACCAAAAAGGGTTCCTTGTCATATTTAATAACTATCATTAATATCTTCTTGGTTCTTCTGATCCTACGCTGCTAAGTAAGAAGTTCTACATCAAACAACACTTAGACAAAAAAATGAACTACATGTTGCGGTGCAACAATGCACTCTTCGACTTTATTAATTGAATTCATAGAAATTGAAAAAAAACTCAAATCTAACTACTATACATGCTCCTTCGGACTATAGAAATAGTCCTTTATCTCAGTTCTGAGACATACAGGGTTTCAGGCGAGTGCCATTCACCCATCTTGGCTGCAACATACCATCTAGTTGCACGAGTTTGGTTGCTACCAAAGGTCGGATCTCTACAACTATAAATGGTCCCAACCAATGCATGCGCAACTTGCCTGGATGCTTTCGGTATGGACTGTCATAAATTAGGACCTTGTCTCCTTGTGAAAATTATTTGGTCTTAATGTGTCTATCATGCCAATATTTCTTCCTTTTCTCAACTGATTGATGGAAGTCTGCTAATAACCTTGTTTCTTCAAGTTCTCGCAATTCCATGAGCCTCTATGCAACTGATTCATCCTCCGACATGTGTGTAATATGTGTAATGTATAAACTCGAAGTAATGAATTCTATAGGCACCACATCCTCTTTAACCATAAACTAACTAAAATGGAGTGTACTTGTGTAGTTTCTTTGTGGTTGTCCTGTAAGCCCATAAAACCGTTAGGACTCTGTCATCCCAATCCTCCTTGTTTGTGCAAAAAACCTCCGTTAATCCTCTCTCCAAAATCTTGTTAAACACCTCCATTGTCCCATTGGCTTGCAGATGGTAGGGACTACTTTTATGATGTTGGATCAAGAACTCTGTTGTAATATTTGTTATTGTACTACTGATAAAATGACCTCCCTGATCACTGGTCAAAATCCTAGGACATCCAAACCGAGTGATAATATTTTAAAAAATGAACCTAGTAGCGGTATCAGTCAAACAATATTGAACAACTGTTGCCTCAACCCAATGTGTAAGGTAATCAATTGCGGTAATAATATACCTATCCTTTGAATTCCTATCGGTGGGGTTGATTGGCCCAATGAATTCAACTGCCCATTTCTCAAATGCTTGTAGAGCTTGAACTAGTTGAAGATGAAATTCATCTCATCATGATGGCTTACCCACCCTTTGAAAAATGTCACAATATATAGCATACTCCTTTGCATCCTTGAAGAGCGTGGCCCACCATAGTCTAGCTTGGATGACTTTATGTGCATTTTCCTTCCCTCCAACATGACCTCCCACAACTCCCTTGTGGAACTCCCACAATATGTCTTGTCTTTCATGATCTAAGACACATTTCATGAGGATGTTGTCTAGTACCAAGTTATACAATTTCCCCACAATCAATTGATAGTCCACTGCTCTAACCACCATGTGATGTTTTTGAGTTTTGGAGTATGTTTCTGGGTAGGCCCTTGTACTTAAGAAGACTACTATTTCTTCCAGGTATTCTGGTATGGCCTCAACCCAAAGCAGGTCTACATTTGCGATTTGATCATCGACTACTCCGCTACTTTCTCCTGACTCTAATATAGACAGGTGATCAGGCCCTACATTGTATATTCTAGGCTTAATGATCACTTCAAAAGAGATATCCTGAAACAGTAGAAACCACCGAAAAATTCTTCTTTCTAGAACAGGTTTGTTAACTAGATATTTTAATGCAGAATGATCAGTAAAGAATTAAAAATGAGAACCTAATAGACAATGTTTAAACTTTTGCAGAGCGAAAATCATAGTTAAACCCTCCCTTTTTGTGGTTGTATAGTTTCCTCAGCTTACGACAACTTCCTTCTGGAAAAGTATATAGGATGGTCCATGGCTCCATATCATGGTTGCGCTAAGATGGCTCCCAAGAAAATATATGATGCGTGTACATGCACATGAAATTTGTTTTCCCAGTTTGGAAATATTAGAATAGGTGTTGTGTTGAGATTTTCCTTTAGGATATCGAACGCTTTATCACACTCAAGGGTCCACTGGAACACTTCAACCTTCTTTAGTATATTTTCCAGAGGTGAAGTGATGTTTTCATATCTTTTGATAAACCTGCGATAATACCATGTGTGCCCCAGCACGGAGTGCAACTTCTTAGCACTCGTAGGTGGCGACATTTTCACAATAACCACAACTTTGGCAAGGTCTACCAATACTCCTTCTCGAAATACTATGTGGCCTAATAAATTTCCATGTGGCACACATAAGTTACACTTTTTGAGTTTCAACGATATTTGAAATTCTCTACATCTATCAAACATCAGACATAGTAGCGCTACATTTTCCTTGAGCAGACTGTATATTGTCCAATCATCCATATAAACTTCTATAAAATTGTGGATAAATTCTCAAAAAGATGCCATTAAAATATGGGAAAAAACTATAAGGGCATTCCTTAAGATGAAGGGAATCATGTTATATGAAAATTACCCCCATTCTATTATGAATGAGGTCTTATTTTTGTCTTCTTCAACAATCATTACTTGGTGATACCCCAAAAATCCATCTGTAAATGAGTAAGATTATTTCCCCACAACCTGTTCTAACACCTCATCAGTAAAAGGTGTTGGGAATGGGTCATGCACACATGCATAATTAAAGCTTCTATAGTCTACACAGACCCTAATGTCCTCTATTCCTTTCTTTCTTTGGATGACTATTGGGCTAACCCATTCTACTTCTTCCACTGCAAAAATAAGTCAAGATTCTAACATCTTGTCTATTTCCCTCTTAACCTTCTCTTTCACTCTGGGGTTAAGGTGATATGGTCTATTCCTTACAGAATTTGATCCTGGTTTTAGTTCAATTTTCATCTCTCCCATAACTCCTTTAATCCCTTATAGCTCTGGAAATTTATTTGGGAACAAGTCGTCATACTCTCGCAACAAGCTATGTATTTCTTGTCTAGTTTTCTCATCCCACTAATATCCCACCATAGATATCTTAGGTTGCTCTGTGGTCCCTATATTTAATTTGCACAACTTCAATGGATAATTATAAGAACCATCAGTCTGGTTGGGTATGATTTTCTGGATTTCTCTGCTCCCTTCTGTCTCCTTAATCTCTAAGCTTCTCAATTCTTCTAAATCATCCAAGCTTTCCAAATCCTTTTCAATCTTATAGAACTGTTGTATTATAAAAAATAGCATATGGAACATATTCACTGTTGTATTATGAAAAATTTCACTGCAACTCTACATGACAATTATTAAGACCTTGTTCATGGTCATAACATGTGTTGAACTGGTGGTTCATTGAACACTTTAAGCCGATATAAGAAAATTGTCACTTTGTTCAAAAATTAAATTATAAATGGTAATAAGTAACTTTTGTTATCCAAGATTGGATTCAATGAATTGGGGCCTTTGGAATGTTTGATTGATTTCTTGGTCAAATCTAACTAGAAGGAATCTTAATTTTCTTTTGGATTCTAAACATTGAAGCTTTGAGATCTTGGAGTTACATATTACTCAATCTATAAGAAACTTGAAACTAGAACTAAATATGGAGTAGACTTGCTAGCCTTCATAAGCAAGTAACTGACAAGGTAATTCATCCATACAACAAAGTCATGGTTTTTTCTACTAACAATTGGTAGAGAGAGGATTGAATTAATTTCAAGATAAGTGGTGAACCGATCTAGAATAGAGGCCTTGACATTGCCAACCCTACATTCAAAACAAACCTCACATTCCTTCTAAATAATAGTGAAAGTGATTGAAGAGGTTAGAGCCAAATCTTGATTTGAGCTCCAATAAAGTAGTCATGGTTTGCTTTCACCATACATGGTATATGTGCAGTAATTGGTTTGTAAATAGAACCATCCTTTTATAATCGTTGAAGAATAGTGAAGTAGAATTCTACACTCAAAACTACATCGAGAATAAGCCTTGTTGACAAGAAGCATAGCCACTTTGTGTATTCCTTCTTGGTTGTTGATAATAGAGAATATTTTCCTTAAAATCCTAGTGGTTATTTCATTGTTATATAACTATTGCATGCAAGTTATACTAGACAGAAGTGGTCCATTGGATGACATGTTGCAATGATTATAGTCATATTAAGAGAAATATCCTTGTACAAGATAGAGGAACAAATGCATAATATCCTCCAAAAGACAAATATCTTTACACAAGTTTTAGAACAAATATCAAAAGTTTTAATTACGTGGGGGATATGTGTTGGTGAAGTGAATGGGATGCAATTCCATTGTTTATAGATCAATAGATGTTGCCAACATTTTGGTTTCGGGAGGAGGTTTGCTTCCATTTTATGGATAATAACTTATGTGATTCACATGAATATCTTACTCACCAGAACAATAAGAAGTCTTACAATATCCATATAGGGAATTAATTAGAATTGTTCCCAAAACAAGTCTATAGCCAAATTTCAAAGGCAATTAAGCTCACTTTGAAGTGGAGATGCTATTTGAAATAAGAGCTACCACATTCTGGAGCTAATTACAACTTGAAACCAAATCTATGTTGAATATATAGGATTAGTATATCATGCATTTCGAAGAATTTAAAGTGTTGGTCCCTTAATTGTGATGGAGGACATGTTGGTGCTAATTCATTAGATAAATATACATAATTTTCACCACTTTTTTGTTAGATCTTTGACAAATTGATCTTCTTGGTTTGACCCAGGTTTGGATCTCAACATGTTTCCAACAAAACCCTCTAAAACTATCGACCCTCTTGGTAAACCAGAAGGAAATGTTGCGCACATAGTGCGCATCAGAGTCTCATCCGAGATAGCTCTATGGGTGACTGCAATGCTCAAGTACTTGCAGTCTAGGAATGAGTGGGGATATGGGAGTGGATGTATATTTATTTATGAATTAAACGTGTTATTGATTCAAGTATTTCTAGGATTCATTCATCTTTATCCCCATGCATGCATACTAATACATCTATCTAATCATTCATTCATAAGCTAACCATTAAAAGAAAGTAATCATTCAATAAACATCACACGTGACATAAGTTTTACCATGGTTCACCTCCTCCTGGGGCTATGCCCACAAAGATCTGTTTCTCTTCTCTTTTATTTAATCTGTTGCAAAATATTGTGCTGCGCACATTACATATTCAATCATACAATCATGTTGAGGTTAAGGAACCTCATTGAGGCAAACTATATCACACTAGGCTCCTCAATCAATGACCTAACCCTCAAAATATATCTTACTTGACTCTTCTACCTTATTACAATCATAATCATCATCATCGACTCATCAATAATAACCGAACCCCCAACCTAGACCTCCTAAGAATTTATTTATACTCTTTTACTAGCTTATAGTCATTACAATCCTTACCAAAAACCCTAACCCTATCATGGTTAGGCTTTACTACCTGTGTGCCACATTGCTTTCCTCTTGCATGCTTCTTTTCCTTCTTTTTCTTCATGCTTGTTTCTTGTCATCTGTTGTGCGTGCTCCAAAATTAGGTCTTCCTTTACCAAATTAGGTATTTCCCCAAATAGACCTTTTCTCCAAAAATAGGTCGGTACCCAAAATTGCCTTCCTTCTCAAAATAGGCCTATGACCAATAGGCCCCCAACAATGACATGTGGCTTGTAATATTCTAGATATAAAAATGTATGCAGAACATAAATAAATAGCTAGAATTGGCAAATGAACAACAATATAACCATAACAACACCACACAATACCAAAATGATAGAAGAATAATACCATAAAGATCACTTTGATTACTGAGAGAAATTTTCGCTTGCCTCTTTGAGTGAGCAACCTCCAGCAGAGCAGAGCTCTATTACAATAATATTCAAGGAAAAATTATGCATACCCTCTACTCCTATTTATACTAAATATGTCTATCAAAAGAACCATCTAGAGGAAGATCCTTCTCGAAGCGTAAGCTTCTATTAGTTCTTCTTACATTGGACTTGTTCTTCCTTATTTCTAGGGGGTTAGGTCCCTAATATGTACTCCCCCTTAAAAAAAACCTTGTCCTCAAGGCTTGAGATGGGGAAATTGCTGCAGAATGGTAGTTGGTTCCCAAGTGGAATCTGTTGGAGTTGTATCTTTCCACTGGACTAACACTTCCTTGATGGTTTCTTGACACAGACGATGCTCACGTTGGTCCAAAAATGCTTCTGGCTGTAGAAAAATTGGGCCTTCTTCGTCCAACTCGGGAAGGTTGGTTTGAGTTTGGAACTTAGTTCCAATCACCTTCATTAAGCAGGAAACATGAAAAATAGGATGGAGATTAGAATGACTGGGCAAGGCTAACTAATAGGCCATGTGAGTAAGGGAGAGACACGAATCGTATTATAGAGCCGAGGAAAACCCCAAATTCGAAGAAGTTGTCACTGGAAAATAATTTATGGAAATGGCACCACCAAAAGAAAAAATGCTCGTACCAAAAAAATATCGAACAAGAGTGCAAAAAATAGAAGTAGAGGTTGAGGAGAGTCTGGGAGCATCATAGTCGAAGCCAAGGTTTCCTTGAGACTACATTACACCAAGAAAGGATGATTCCCCACCAGTGACATTGTATAAGACTGTCAACTACAAATTGGTGACATCACAAACACAATGAAGTTCCTTGAATATGCGGACCAATGTATCACAGACACGGTGAATTTCATAGAACTTGCACCATGTCAATACTTGCAACTCAGTATAGTTCCAACAACAAACCAGAGTATACTTGTGCAAAATTTATGGGCTAGAGGATTGGAGTGAGTAGGAATATTAAACTTGTTCGACATCCCACACTTTGGTAAGAGAAACGAGGTGAATTTGTTTGACATGCAGTTTTGGAGGCAATTTTGGGAGAAAAAAAATGATTATAAGGTAAGGGCATAGAAGGAAGAAAGGGCGCAGAAGGTAGAAATGGAAAAGAAGGTAGAAAGTGTGCAAAATGAAGGAAAGTGCGCAGAATGAAGACAACAAATATACATAAGAATAAATCAAGAAAGACAGAGGATAAAGTGCAAAGGAGGGCAACACGACATTCCAGAAAATGAAGAATAGTAGAAAAGTTGCACGAGGAGCGAAAACAAGAATAAAGAAAACAACCAGTAAACTGAACGGGTTATTTTTAGGATAAATAGTCTAGGGATTTTAGGTATAAATATGTAATGGGATTGGGAGATTTAGGGGAAAGAATCATAGTATGAAGAGCGAGAGACTGAGCGATGAGGTTTAAATATTATGAAAAGCTCATGAATGTAATAGTTAGTTGGTAAGACAGAAGATGAATAAATAAAGATTTTAGAGATAATATTGTTTTCTATGTTCTTTACTTGTCTATGTGCATTTCTGAATAATGTTGTTATGTTTCATAGACTAGACTTAGTTTATGGATTAATTATGGTGTAATATTCATGAATGACTATGAGAATCTCTGTAATAATCAAGAACATAAATAATCTAGAATAAGGAACAATGATTCGAGTATCCGTCTTCCTTTCCCTTAATACTGCAAAAGTCGGAATCTTTGTTGGGGTGAAAAAAAGGTATAAATATTCTCCTTGTTACTTTGGTTAATGATATATTCTTTGTTGAATTTTCTATTAGTTTGAAGTAATTAGGGAAGAAAATGGTTAAAAAGCTCTTAGGAAATAATATTAAATGATATTACATATTTTTTGAACTTTGGTTTGAATTGTTTTGATTTATGCAGAAATGGACAATTATTGTTAACTGAAGATAATTAATAAGATCATGAACATGCACATACCATTGAAGATCAAAGAAATCAGGCACAAAACAGTTCAAAGGAAGATTGACTTTTTATCTTGCAATCTTCATAAATAGTAAAAGAAATCCTGAGGATCTCTTGATCCTCATGGTAGCTTAATTTACTTATCTCATTGTAATATATAAATAAGAGTGAACAATAGGGAGGGATACCAGAATTCAGATCTCTTAATTGTTGACACTCTGTACAACAATCCCATTGTAAATGACTTATCAATTATGGAATTATTGGAAGCTTCAAGTGTTTTGATCATTTCTGCGAATTGAGTTTTCTTAACAGTATCTTCTAAAGATCGTCGGCCTAGTTGAGAGGAGATACTGTCTTATATGTAATCTTATCAATTCTGTTATAATTATGTGATTTGGTATTCCATTCAACAGTTAGAATAGACTCATTAATATGTTGATTCTTTTATGAATTGGTGTTATTCCATTTGTAGAGAATAGATTATTGATTATTGTTCTAATACTGCTTGTTGTCAATTTATCTCCTATGAATTCCTTTCATGTTAATTCTCATTTGTTGTTCCTTTCATTTAAATTCGCATTTTTTGTTCCTTTAATTAAATTTGCATTTGTTGTTCCTTTCGTTTAATTCGCATTTGTTGTTCCTTCTTAAATATTCAGTACAATGTTGTTCCTTTCCAATAGATTAATTAATCATTAAGAGATTGATTCCTTAACTCTTTTTGTATATTAAATTGTTGTTTCTTGGATAGATGAATGAATTCAGTAAGTGATTGATGTTTTTAATTCATGGTGTTCTATTGCTCAGAATATATTTATGTTGATTGAGTTATTAGTTTCATAGTTTGTAGGTAATGTGTGAAGAACTTAATTATTGCAGTAATTTATATAGACTCATATTTTCTTTAACTAAACTATCTACACGATTTAAACCTCTACAACTATATGCATAAACTTTGTTGACAATCTTTAAAGAAAAGATGAATGCTCGATTGATAAAATTAATGTCAGACTAAGTCTGTTTTTAGGACATCTTTAGAGAGCAACATTTTGGCATCGTTGTTGGGGAGAATGTAAAATATAGTATAGGTTGTGTCTTTGAAAGGATGAGGTATTGAAAACGGAAGGTAAGAACCTACGCAGACAATAAGTAAAATGCTTGTGCCAATGGCTACCTTCAGTTGATGCATAGAGGCTACATAGGTGCATAGAATTTGTGTCAATGTCTATGACTACGAAGAAAGAACGTGAAAAACAAAAAGCCTTACCAAAAACTATAAAATCCCAGGGCCCAATGCCCCTTGGAAGGATAACTTTTATAGATGAAATTATCTGAAAAGTTGAATCTCAAGCCTTGATTGGACCTCGAAAAGGTTCTACCTATGTCCCTCAAGTAGCAAATTCACCAACTATAGCTCACGTTGAGGTTCATAGCGAAACTGAAGGAGCTAAATAGAGTTTTCAAAATACACATACTCCACTTTTCAGTCATTTAGGCAAGGGAAATTCTTGTAATTTAAGAGAAGTAGAAGGGGAGACTAGTGAAATTGTTGAGACAAACCCACAACCACCTGAACCTAGATCTCCTGCGATTCTAGCAGGAGAAGGAACACCTGAAATCCCAAACATAGGTAGTGCGATCAAATCTCCTAAGAGACCAAGTAATAAACCACCTCGAGTAGAACACCCAGACCAAGAAATCCCTGAAGGTTATTGGCACATTTTCAACCAAATGGCACAACAAAACCAGCCGCGACCCTAGACTTCCACTTTGGAATATCCTATAGTTGATTCGGTTTCTAATGCCCCAATGAAATCCATTCCACTACATAATCTTCCAACCTTCAATGGATTGATCTCATAGGACCCTGATGCGTTCTTATTCGAGTTTGATATCTTGTGTAGAGGCTATGACTATACCTCTGAACCCTAGAAATTAAAGTTATTTCCTTCCACTTTGAAAGGAGCAACTTTATGATGGTTTATGGGACTAGGTGGATGAACTATAAATTCATGGGATGAAATGAATCAAGCCTTCCTTACAAAATATCAAGACTACTGTAGAACCAGTGATTTAAAGGATGCGATCTTTAAAATGGTTGCAAAAGAAAATGAAACACTAGAAGAATATGTTGAAAGGTTTCAATATAACCTGTAGAGATCACCTTACAATACACTACTAGGTGAGGTACTTAAAGCCACTCTAATAAAAGGTATGAAGGATGAATGGGTAGAAATGTTAAATTTGATTGGAAAAGAAGATATTTATCAAGAAACATATGGTGAAATTGTCCAATTGTGTATTAGGTGTTCACGCGGTAGTACACGAACCATATTGGGAATATGAGCCTCCATCACCAGAAGTGGCAACATTACTACCGAGAGTGTCACCTAAGCAGAAATTGGTAATATTTTAGAAAATTTTAAAACTAACATTTTGGGAAATCTAACTACACAATTGGATGTTATGTAGGTTAAACAGAAACAAGCAGAAGAAGAACAGTCGTTGGCTATATTTTTTCCACGGTGCAGAAGGACACATGGTTCAAGGGAGTGTCCCTTGGACATGGTTCAGACATGTGCTATCTGTATCAAATACCATGCGACAGAGTAATGTCCATCACTTATAGGACTAAAGTTTATATTTAAAGAAGTAGAGGAGGAAACATAAACAATATATATGATGGCCCAACATCTCCAATGGCAGGCCCGTCCTACAGGTATGTTACAAGATCCTTCTTATTTATTTCCTGGACAATATAATCAACAACAAAATTATGGAAACACATGGTAGAGCCAACCGTTTGTTAACCCAACCTCGCAGTCCCAACAATATCCCACTGCACCCTAGACAAATCAACTGCTTTCTAATCCTACTTGTCCTAACTTGCAATACTCTACCATGTTTTTGCAGAATTCAAATAATAACCCCTATCTTTCATAGTGGGCTAGCACAACTACCCAAGCCCCCAATTGGAATCAAAACTACCAGTGCCCCATGGGACTAACCAATCAGCCTATGAGAATGGTTCCTCAACCTCATCCCACCTTACAGGCTCCACTTATGTTGCCCCAAAATCCCCAACCTCAAATGCGCCCTCAATTACCAAATCAACCCAACCTGAATACTAATAACAAACCAGTCCAGCTCATGCAAATTGTCGATAATTTGGAGGGTGAAACAAACTCTGTAGGGTGCAATGAACTTCGGTTGAGATCAGGGCATGTAATTTCTCCTGAGGAAAGTGACATTCATCAAGAACATGAGAATGAGAATGATATACAACCAACAATAAAACCATTGGCTATGGTCATAAAAAAATAAATAGAATAGGGGGGAAATATAGTCGAGCAACAAAATCCTGATAAAGACGCAATTTATCCTCCCCCGTTTCCCGAAATGATAATGATAGAAAAACCATTCATATATCCCAACTTTGATATCACCAGGGAACTATAGAATCTATGTGTTAAAATTCCACTCCTACAGGCTTTACAAGATATTCCTATTTATGCAAAAACAATTAAAGAATTATGTGGGAAGAAGCCCGGAAAGAAAACTAAGAATTCGTCAACTATTCACCTGGTAGGAACTTTGTCCGATCTTATTCTAGGGAAAAATGAGCCAGTTAAATACACATACCCAGGAAACACCGTGGTAAAAGTTCAGAAACATGGTACCTTTTTCCCAAATACGTTGGTAGATTTGGGAACAACCATCAATATCCTGACCACCAAGACCTGTAATGTCCTGGGTATCACCTCCTTCAAACCTACTTCAACTATGTTAGAATTGGCTAATAGATCATTGGAAAAAATAGTAGGATCATTACAAGATATAGCAGTCTTGGTCGACTCTTGGGAATACCCAGTTGATTTCCTAGTTATTAATCCAAGAATTAGACTATATGGACACTCATTAATATTAGGTCGACCGTGACTAGCAACTACAGATGCATACATAGGTTGTCGCACAGGAAACATGACAATTGCTAGAGGAAGTGCTATAAAGAACCTTATCTTCCATCCTCTAGCTAAACCAAGTCTACCTATCATACATCAACAGTTGCAACCACTTAGATATCCAGAAGAAAACCTACGCCCTACTCTCACACTAGAAGAATCTCTTGGGCTAAAAAACCAACTAGAAGATGATGTGATCAACAAATTCATTAACAACCCAACTGTTATAGGAAACCCAACATGTCAAATGATAAAAGATGTTTTAGATAATGACTCATAGGGACATCCTTTGGTAGAATTGATTGAGAAACAAATTCCCACTACTATTGTCCATAACAACATTACGGTTGAAATCACACCAGAATGATTTTTGAATATTAATGCCAGTTTGAATGAACAAAAACAACAAAAATTGATTCAGATCCTTTCTAAATACCAATATGATTTTTCTTGGGAGTATCCCGACATGAAGGGTATCGATATCCAACTATGTACACATCATATATATATCAAAAAAGATACCCAACCCATCCGACAGCCCCAACGAAGATTAAACCCTCATCTCAGGGACATTTTCAAAGAAGAATTACATAAATTGTTGGATATATATTTCATATATCCTATTTCAGACAGTGAGTGGGTATCCTCAAAGGTAATCGTCCCTAAAAAGAATGGTAAGTGGTGAATCTATGTAGACTACAAAGAACTCAATAAAGCTACCCAGAAGGACCATTTTCCCCTACCTTTTATTGATCAGGTCCTTGATACTTTAGCAGGGAAGAAGTTTTTATCCTTCCTAGATGGCTTTAGCAGTTATAATTAGATTCAGATTGCTCCAGGAGACCAGGATAAAACTACATTAACATGTCCTTAGGGTACCTTCACATATCAAGTATTTCCCTTTGGGTTATGTAATGCTCCAGCTACATTCCAGAGAGTTATTTTAAGCATATTTTATGATTTAATTAATGAAGGACTTGAAGTTTACATGGATGATTTTACCCCTTATGGCACTAACTTTGATCAATATTTAAGCAATATAGAGAAGGTACTGGAATGATGCATTTCTACCAGGCTATGTTTGAGTCATGAGAAATGTCATATGATGATGACTGAAGGTGTGGTACTAGGACACTATGTTTCTGTAGATGGAATCAAGGTAGTCCCAACAAAGATAGAGGTAATCCTTAAATTTCCTACACCTCGTACACAGACCGAGGTATGTAGTTTCCTTGGATGTGCAGGTTATTTTAACAGATTCATAGAAACGTTTTCAAGAATAGCTGCACCTTTGCATGCTTTAACTGGTAATGTGGAATTTCAGTGGTTTGATAAGTGTGATGTTGCATTTGCATAGCTTAAAAGGTTAATTTCAACAACACCGATGTTGAGAGTACAAAACTGGAAATTACCATTTCACATCTCTTCATATGCATCAGATATATCTATAGGCACTGTCCTTGGGTAGGAAGAATACAAGAAACCTTATGCTATTTATTTTATTAGAAAAAATATTACTCCTATCGAATTAAATTACACAGTAACAGAAAAATAATTTTTAGTCGCTATACATGCTATTAATAAATTTTGACGCTATATAATAGGCTAACCAGTGGTTCTGTATACTAATCACTTTATTATTAGATATTTAGCCAACAAACCAATTACTAATGGATGGTTTACTTAGTGGTTGTTGTTGTTACAGGAATTCAACATCACCATTAAGGATCGGCCGGGAAGAGAGAATCTTGTTGCAGATTTATTGTCTCGTGTACCCAAAATAGATAACTCGTTGACAGTCGAAGACCAATTTCCAGATGAACACTTGTTTTTTGTTACCATTAAGACACCTTGGTACGTTGATGTCGCGAATTATCTAGTAGTTGGGAAATTACCAACACACTTGTCATCAAGAGAAAGGAAATTAATTGTTCAACATAGTGCACAGTTCACCTGGATCGGTGGATATCTTTTCCACACAGGGTCTGATCTTTAGATCTGAATATGTATCAGACATGATGAAATTCACGATGTCTTAAATGCATGTCACGATGAGCCATGTGGCAGACATTTTGTAGACCGCGGAACTGGGCATAAGTTTTTACATATGGTCTATTATTGGCCCTCAATATTCAAAGATGCAAAGAAGTATGTCCAAGCCTATTACAGCTGTCAGAGGATGGGTCGACCAGGCCAAGCTGATGAAATTCCCCTACAACCACAAGTGGTGATGGAACCTTTCGAGAGATGGGAAATGTATTTTGTTGGCCCCTTTAATCCAAAATCAAACCAAAAATCTTATATACTAGTTGCAACGGACTATATGACCAAGTGGGTAGAAGCAGTAGCCTTGCCAAACACAACTGAGGAAGCAGTCATTAAATTTCTCTTTGAATTATTTGTATGCTATGAATTACATGGGAAATTAATCACAGATGGAGGGTTGCAATTTACATTACATAAAATCTCGTCCACTTTGTGCAATTATCACATTAAACATAGGGTTACCTCCCCATACAACCCCCAGGCAAATGGACAAGTGGAAAGTACCAATAAATTCTTGGAGGCAATCTTGACAAAAATAGTCTCAATAAATTGTCAAAAATGGGCAGTCGAGCTTCCAAATTCCTTATGTTCCTATCGCACAACATGGCGTAACACTACTGGATACTCTCTTTATCACCTAGTATTTGGCAAAGAGCCTATCTTTCCAATTGAATTTGAGATCAAGACTCTAAAAATGCCCCAGGAAATTGGACTGGATCTTATGGAAGCACACATGCAACACTTACAAAAACTCAATGAGTTAGATGAGGCATGCTTGTTTTCCCTTCAACACGCAATTTTTATTCAGTAGTAGAGATCTAGCTAGCACGACAAGCATATCAAGAAGAAATCCTTCCATAAAGGTGATTGGGAGATTATTTATGATTCCATATTTTAGGATTTTCCTGGGAAATTGAAGACAAGGTCATTGGGACCATATGAAATCAAGAAATTCCATGATAATGGCACTGTCACTTTAGTTACCATCGATAGGTCTGGTTCTCCTTTTTTTGTAAATGGACATCGGCTACGGATCTACCATCAGCCACTTTCAAAAGAATCATTTTTCCAAGAAGTAAGTAATGATCCTACTTTTCATATTTTAGTTGGTTGGGAAGGTAACCCAATAGCTTCAACTCCATGAAATTGTTGTTTTTCCAGTACTGTACATATTGTATATATTTTTCTTTGAATATTTGATTGAGTTTTTTTAGTTTTTTACTTTCTAGGGAAGTCACTATAAAGAACTTTGGAGAACAAAAACTAGAAAGGCTGTAAAATATTACTGTAACAAAATATAATTAGCACTCTTTTATGTTCCTCATTTAAACTCCAAATTGCTCTTGTTTCACTATTCCATCAAATATAGACCTTGTTTTGATAACAAGAGATAAATATGTCATGGTTTTGTAGCAGAAGTCGAACACTGCACTCAAAATATGTGCGGATGTGACTGTAGTAAATAAAAATGAATGCATGGTACTGTAAACCATCCAATACATCGTATTCCTCCTATCATTGAATAAGCCTACTCCTAAAATTAAATGAATTTAGTTGATGACTAATCAATCCTAGATTCACTAAGAAATAAAATTTTGTGGGAGGTATCCAGTGAGATGGTTAAATTTGAACATCATTGTCATCTTCCTCGAACGTAACAGTTGTCATTCCCTTTTTTGTGATTGTTGTTCCCTTTGAGAGTAGTGTCGTTCATTCGAACATAACAGTTTCCATTCCCTTTGTTGCAATTATTGTTCCCTTTGCGGGTAGTGTTGTTCATTCGAATGTAACAACTGTCATTCCCTCTATTGTGATTGATGTTCCCTTTGTGGATAGTGTCGTTCATTCGAACATAACAGCTGTCATTCCATTTGTTGCGATTGTTGTTCCCTTTTCGGATAGTGTCATTCATTTGAATGTAACAATTGTCATTCCCTTTGTTGCAATTGTCATTCCCTTTTCAAGTAGCACCATTCATCCGAAAGAAACAACTGTTGTTCATTTTGCAGTTGTTCCTGTTGTTGTTCATTTCCCTTGAAAGTAACGATTTTCATTTCCACCAACAACACGTGTTGTTTTTTATGACTACTCCTGATACGTTTAGCTACTCCTTTGGGTATGAACTTCACTGACTATTTTTCAACAACATCACTTCTAATCATCATGGTAACGATTTTTAATTTTCTTTTTGAGGAATATCTGGCATACCTTATCAATTTTTTTATGGATTGATTTTTCCAAATTATATTAATATTGTTCATAATCCTTAACCACCATAATTTGTTTATTTTCCCTATATATATACTCGAATGATAATTTTCCTTCACATCATAATAAGGAGTCTAAGGCACATTTTTACTTGGCATTCTTACACTTCTTACGCCATCCCACACTCTTAAGGAGTAGATGAGCCTCCCTTAATAAAGCATATATATAAAATAAAAATAAAAAATATAAATATAATAAAACAGAAAAACCTTCTCCCAAAAAGGACAGGGGGTCTCATCATGAGCCAACCTACAACGATCATAAGAGATTAACATAAGTGACATTCCCACTATGGATACAACACCAGGGAAAAGGCCTTTTGAATTTAGGGTCAAAGGACAAGAGGTCTCATCATGATTTTTCTTGTTCACTTTGTTATGATCTAATGAGTGGCATTGTTGTTATCTGGCTACCAAACCAGGATAGTGGCCTTTTTGGGAAAAGAGTATTCAAACTATTTATTGAGGATACTGGCTCATCTATGGGTTAAATGGAAACCCTGTCGAGGCTATGGATGTCTGGTAGCAGTAGTGGCTTTGTCTGTGGTTTGAAGTTTATATTAATTCTCTAAGTTTTTATTGTGCTCATCGACTTCCTTTATTAAAAAAAGAGGCTATCATTCTGGCTATATTCAACACAAGGGAGGATAACAAATTTATGACATGTGGAATATTTATAAAACGTGAACATATTAGGAATATTTGGAATATTCTTCCTTAACACATTGGATATTGGTATTTGGACTTGCAATTTCCACAAAATATGTGATTATCGTTCATGATTAACATTAATTTGCTTTGAAAGTTATTTAACAGTCGCTCTCCTAGCGACGACGACGTAATAATTATCCCTCACTTGACTGACTGTCATTATTACATTCACACATACCTTCAATCGAGGTTGAACTTTTCACTCATCGGGGGTGGACATTCCACATGATTATCGATAAGCCATAATGATTACAGATAATGGGAAATTACATATTTTTATATACCATTGTTGTTTTGTAATTTTTACCATTTCTAGTAACTTTCTTTTACATGATGGTCTAACTAGTTTTACAGGTGGGAACGATAGTTATGTTGATTTTTTTACAGAAGATATGGGTGGCCAAAGTATTCGTCATGAGCCTACATTGTTGTAAGTGACTGATCAAGAAAGGGAAATTCAACACCGTTTAGTTTGGACATGGTACTTTAACAGACTTCAGGGATTTGATATAAATGTTGCGCTAGCATTCTTCCAAAATATACAAGGGGGGAGTCTCAGTAATTCAGGGCATACAAATACTAGTCATTGATGCCATCATAGTCGAGGTAACATGCCTTCCAAATGAAGGGACATAGTGGAATGGTAAATACACAAAACTCAAGGAAGTTGTGGAATACTTTGCACAACCAAGGAAGGAATTCGACAAGAAAAGAAAATGCCTCAACCCCACTGCTCTTCGTGAACCTTGGAGGGATCTAGCAAGTGTGGTGAAGAGATACATCACATGTGATGGATGATATGATGTGGTGAGGCCTTGCCACCTCAAGCTATTGGTAGTATTAAAACAACGGTTAGTGCTAAATCTACCATTATTTTTTAATAGCATGTTGCATGAAGTCGCTGGAAGAACCCAAAAATCCAAATACCATGCTAATGTAATCAATCATCAAAGGTTAGTAAAATTTATAGTAGACAGGGCCTTAAATCATACACAAATAATGTTGGGGGACTTAATTGAGCTTGATAGACCCTTGCGAATTGAGAAACCAGAATCCCACCATGAAATTCCTCCATGAGGAATTGAGGCAGCCCAGACAGAGGGAGATAATGCCCAAATAGAAATATCATCCCCCCAACCTGAATTGGAAACATACCTTATTCAGTTGGCAGAAACTTAGAGCATGCAAGCAATAACATCAAAAAGGAAAAGATAGAGAACAAATTTTGTTCATGAAACCTCCTCTATGAAAAGAAGAAAGGATAAAGAGACAACACAACCTTAAAGCACTCAAGAAATTGTGCAAACAGAAGAGCTATCACATGAAAGCCCTGTAGGAAAATAGGATGATTTCTTCAGTGTTGGATTACTGAGAGTGGGGGTGAATCAGTAATAAAGAAATTTAATCATTTTTAACCATATAATCCAAGTGTATCATTATCATCCAATAACTGCAGAGTAAATAAATAATGAACAAATAAACAATCATACACATACATAGTAAACAAGTTTTTTTCGTGGAAACCCAAAGCGGGAGAAAACCACAAAATGTTTTTTCTTATATGTCTCGAAGAATTACATTCATTGGAAGCACCAACTTCCTTTGTTTTCCAGTTGTAACTGGAAGGAGGATCCAACCCCTTATTTTCTTAGACTACAACCTGAGGGAAGCTCCAACTCCTCAATTCTTTGGCTACAACCAGAAGGAGGCTACAACCCCCTATGTTCTCTGGCTACAACCACCTATCCTTGCCCCGACCAACCGTACTGATGTAGAAGTAGACTGGTGGAACCACTATCACACTATCACTGTGAGATATACTATTGTAAACATGTACCAATAAACCTTAACCATGCATCAACCATGCATCAACCTATACCTCAACCTGTCATCAACCTGTACCATAAACAAGTGCATCAACCATGCACCAACCTGTACCAAACAACTTGAAATAAACCTATACCATAATCAAGTGCATCCAACCATGTACCAACCTGTAAAAAACAACTTGTAATCAACTTGTACCATAAACAAGTACATCAACTATGTACCGAAATGTACCTCAACCTATACCATGAACAAGTGCATCAACCATGCACCAAACTTGTACAAATAACCTGTCACAAAAACTTGTCCAAACAACCTATCACAACAACCAGTCTCATCAATATTATCAACCAAATCAGATATACTCACCAAGATCAATCACCAAGACAAATCTCAAAGATGTGCATCAACCAAGCATAACACAAAAACTCATAATCATCACCAAGATCAATATGTGCTTCTAATAATAAAAGTATGCTACATCATCCATAAACCATGTGTCAACAATACTACTAACAAGTGCCTCCAACCATGTACCAAGTATGTACGAATCATGTATCAACTACTCATCAACTATGAATCATCAAGATGTGCCAACATCATGTACTATACACCTCATGTAGGTTCCAACTCATCAACTACTTGTCTCAACCATGTGCCCAACATGTACCTTAACCAAAATCCCTCATCAACTTCATCATCCAATTATGATTTGTAACTCTGTAATTGACTTGGTGTATATGATCACATACCTGCAAACCTTCCTTAACTTTAACAACAAGAGGCTATCATTTTCATCAAACTTTTCTTTAGTCTCACATGACTAGTTTTAGATTAGTCAACAACCCTAACTTGAAATTGTTGGACAATTGAGAGGGGGGGTGAACTAGTTGTTATCGTGCTTAAACAATTATGCTTCTTTCAAATTCTTTACAAGGCACTCAATGATAATCACAATAATACAGGGAAACAAGTAATGGAACATTTAGCATCAGTCACATATATGAGATACACAAAGACAGATATTTCCTGAGGAAACCCATAAAGGGTAAAAATCTCTTCTTCTTTTTATGATAAGTATTATTTACATTCTTTACATTATCATACATATGAGCACCAACTCATCGTGAAGCTACAACCTCTGTTTTTGCATGCTGTAACTTGCTGAGAGAACCAACTCTCTGTTTTATCTAGCACCCACTAGAAGGAAGCACCAACTCCCTGTTTTCTCTAGCACCCACTAGAAGGAAGAACCAACTCCCTATGTTCAAGAACCCACTTAAACCTTTGAGAACACCGGTCCTCCCTACCACCCTGAATTATGAAAATGTGTTATTGAAACTTATTACAGTGATATAATGTTCAACAACAGCTTACCAGCCTCATCACTATTCTGCAGGATTTCGCTGCTCTATCTCCCTCACTGTCTTCCTGCACACATACATTGCACTTTTTGTTCTCCTGCCTTTTGTTCTCTGTGCACCATTCCCCTTCAGTGCACCTTTTGTCTTCTATGCATTCCAGCTGCTGCACTCCATCTCCTTCTTCACACACACATCACTCACAACAGCAACAACAACCTCATCTTATCTTTGTACCATGTATTTATCGCTTCTCTGCACTTTGTGCATGCAATGTGTGCAATGTCTCTTCCTGTTCACACCACACCGATATTCTCCACATCTCGAGTGCTCTGCCTAATCATCATGGTAACTCTTCAGCTTCTCTGGTGGTTCCCCCCATGCATCCAGCATCACTTGGTGTTATGTTGAGATTCCTCAGCCTCTATGGCAGTTGGGACTGCTCATCTTCTCTAGCACAGTCGAGCTTATACTTTCTACTTCAGTTATAGACTTCAACACTCATCCACCTGTCAATCCCTCTAAGAATCATCTTCATTCACTAGAAGAAGCTTGGAGACCCTTCAGCTCCTCTGGCGATCACACAGAGGTCTCTTCAAATCTTCTGGCAGAGACCATCAATGGTTTCTAGTAGTTAGACTGCGAGGAGAAACCTTATCCCTCCAATCGTGCCCAAAATCACCTACACTATTGGATTGACTTCATGGGATCTTGCGTTTATTTCACCATTTCACATTTCAGTATTTCGGGATCCCCCGGGTAAAGATTTGTTACACTCCATGTCCTGATCCTTGAAAATCCGAAAAGGATCTTGTCTGTACTAGCTCCTTCTCCCACATGACCACAGGAAATGACCACCGGCTAGTTCGAAATTGCATATCGCAATTTTACATTTCGGGACTTCGATGTTCCTGTGGTGAAGTGTTCTTGACACCTCCAAGTTTCGGTATCTAAAACTCTGAAATGGAGTCGAATCATTGGTCCACACTCCTGATGATTCGACGGTCCAGATCTCTTTGCAATTTCGGCATTCTTATGATGAAAAGGTCTCGATCCTTGACCCCTCCATCTCCTAGTATCCGATACTCCAAAAGGGATTCGTATCAACGATCTAGATCAAACCTTGAATTAACGGATGAGAATGTTTCACGATTTCGCATATCGCAAATTCGAGAGGTTAAGGAACCTTGTTCCTTTGACTTTCTGGTCAGCAAAATGAGGATCTTTCGCCATGTTTCCTATGGACCCAACGGTCCAAATCCTGTAGTGATTTCAACACTTCACAGGTCTTCTTCATGCCTGATCAACGATCCACAATCCTTGGTGATTGGACGACTATCCTCTGCCCCCGAGACTTCAGCCTTCAGGACTTTGGGGGAGTAGTGAAGCTAAAAATCCTGAAGCAATGACTACTGGAGTGAGGTCACTCTTGTGTCACTTGATGATGTGTCATGACTTGAGTGGTTGCCACGTGTCTCTCATAATTGTGATTTCTAGTGGCCTAAAATGACAAGTCAACTTGACACTTGTCGTTGTCTAATCGTGCCACATGTCATAGTCTTCCACCTGTCCTTTCTGACGTCATCTGCCACATTCACCTCCTGGATCTGATGGCCCAAATCACACCTTGATCCAATGGCTAGGATTATTTTTCAAATTCACGAGTCTTCATTGTGCTTGAATCGAGATTTCAGGGTTTCGACACTCTTGTGGTGAAGTGTTTCAACACTTCAACTCCCGGTATCTGGGACTCCGAAAGATGTGCTTGTTTGTGGATTTTTGGCGTTTCACTTTTTAGCACTTCGGGACTCCTGATGATGAGAGTCTATGACTTCTCCATCTCCCGGTAACCAAAATCTCGGTATGATGTGCTTGCTTATGGAATTTTGGCATTTTGCTTTTTGGCACTTCGGGACACCTGATGTTGAGAGTCTCTGACTTCTCCATCTCCCGATATCTGAAATCCTGGTATCCAATACTTTGAGTGGTGCACCTATTTCAGGTTTTTGGGATTTCACCTTTCGGTACTTTGGGACTCCTGATGATGAGAGTTTCTGACATCTGCATCTCCTAGCAACCGAAATCCCGGTATTTAATACTTTGAGTGGTGCGCCTGTTTCAGGTTTTCGGGATTTCACATTTCGGCACTTCGGGACTCCTAATGATGAGAGTCTATGGCATATCTATCTCCCGGTACAAGAAATCCCGATATTCAAAACTTTGACTGATGTGCCTATTTCGTGATTTCGGGGTTTCTCATTTCACGACTTCGGGACTCCTAATGATGACAATTTCTAACCTCTCCATCTCCCGGTAGCCAAAATCCTGGTATTCAAAACTTCGAGTGATGCGCATGTTTCATGATTTTGGGGTTTTGCATGTCACCTTACTCATTAAAGAGCATGCAGGTTCTCCTAGATCCAATGCCAGTCGGAACTTAGGCTCAGATATGACGTTTGTCGGGAAATATCAATGAGAGCCATCGTTGCATACTCTGATCTTTTCGAGCTTGCTCTGCAAAGTCTTCCAAAAATACTTTTGGTGCCTGCCTGGCACATCCTTCTTGTACTCAATCCATCATCGCTATTGTACTTTCCATCATTGAAAATCATACCCTTCATGTGAAACATGCCAACAATCTCCCCCTTTTTCATTGATGGCAACAAAGGCACCCAGACCTATTCTTTTCTCCCCCTTTGACATCAATGCCAAAGAAAACACGCTCCCCCTGAGTTGTTGCATTAATTTTAGGAGGTATCAGATATTCAACCAATACAAGACTCCCCCTAACAGGATGAACTCTCTTAGGTGTGAGGCGGAATGACACCCAGCTTCTGTCGAAGATATATAA
This sequence comes from Picea glauca, assembly GCA_000966675.3. Taxonomy (NCBI): domain Eukaryota; kingdom Viridiplantae; phylum Streptophyta; class Pinopsida; order Pinales; family Pinaceae; genus Picea; species Picea glauca. Next base: position 247,876 of record JZKD02S1687072.1, read on the forward strand.
ATGGTGTCTTGGCTAGGGGTTTAGTAAAAATTTCTGCAATTTGTTATGTGGTTGGAATGTAATGGACCTGAACAATCTGATTGGTGACCCACTCTCTCAAAAAATGATATTTTATGGGAATATGCTTGGTCTTGGAGTGGAATACAGGATTCTTGGACACACTGATGGCACTTGTGTTATCACAATGAATTGGGATCGGTGCAACATATTTTACTTCCAAGTCTGCAAGTGTCTGAATCATCCATAATACTTGAGTGCAACAGGTAGCAACAACAATGTACTATGCCTCTATAGTTGATAAAGAAATGGAACCCTATTTTTTACTAAGCCATGCTACTAAAGATTCACCCAGGAAGAATGCTCCTCCACTGGTGCTTTTTCTCTCATCCACATAGTTTGCCCAATCTGCATCTGAATAAGCAGTTAATTGAAAATTCTGATTTCTGGGATACCATAGACCATAAGTCATTGTTTCTTTCAAATACCTGAAAATCCTTTTGACAACTTACAAATGACTCTTTTTAGGTGCATCTTGATATCTTCCCACCATTCCTACAACATGCATTATGTCTGGGGGAGATGTTGTGATGTATAGCATGTTGCCTATCATTGATCTATATGAGCTATGATCAGCATCAGGTGAGTCATCATCCTTGCTTAATTTACATCCAGTAACCATAGGTGTACCCACAGGTTTAGAATCTTCCATTTGAAACCTTTTCAACATTTCTCTTAGATATTTTTCTTGAGAAATGAACATCCCTTCAGACCTCTGAGTAATTTGCAAACCAAGAAAAAATGACAGTTCTCCTATCATAGACATTTCAAACTCAGACTCCATGGCAGAAGAAAACCATTGTACCAATGAATCCTTATTACATCCGAAGATGATTTCATCTACATAGACCAATACGATGAGTAGATCATTATCCTATGTTTTAATATACAAATTGATGTCAACAGTTCCTCTCTTGAACTCTTTTTCTTTGAGATACGTATCCAGTCTGTGATACTAGGCTCGAGGGGCTTGGTTTAACCCATATAAATATTTCTTCAGCTTGCATACTAATTCAGGGTTATCAAACAGTTTGAAACCCTCTAGTTGTTCCATATAGACTTCATCACTTAAATCTCCATTTAGAAAAGCAGAATTGACATCCATTTGATAGACTTTAAACCTTTTATGACAAGCATAGGCAAGAAACATTCTGATAGCTTCTAATATTGTGACGAGCACAAATGTTTCATCAAAATCCATTCCTTCTATCTGAGCATATCCTTTACAAAACAACCTTTCTTTGTTCCTGACAACTTGTCCCTTCTCATTCAATTTATTCTTAAAGATCCATTTGGAGCCAATGACATTTTTACCTTCAGGCCTATGAACCATCTCCCATGTATTGGTTTTCCTAATCTGATCAAGTTCATCATTCATTGCTTTAATCCAGTGGTCATATTTGTTGGCTTCATTAAAACTCTTGGGTTCCAACATGGATATGAAATCTATATGAGATTGTTCAGTTTTTTTGACTAGCTTTCTCTTGGTTTGTACACCTTTGTCTTTTTCTCCAATTATCTTACTTGCAGGATGATTCTTTTGAATGATTCTAGAGGAGGAATTTGAAGTTGACTACTGATTTGAGTCTGTCTGAGTGTCTAAGTCTTCATCTGATTCAGAGTCTTCATTTTTTTATTCTTGGACCTGTTCATCTTCATCTTTATCCGTGTCTTCTGTAGAAGACTCATTACTATACATCTCTCTTGCTGGGATTCCTTCATCAACTTTTACATCAATACAATCAACCATTTTATGCAACCTCTTATTATAGCACCTATATCCTTTGTTGTTTGTAGCATACCCTAAGAAGATACCTTCATCAGCCCTGTCATCATATTTGTTGAGGTTCTCATCATTATTCTTTATGTAGCATTTACTCCTAAATACTTTGAAGTGTTTAATTGAAGCAAGTCTCCCAAACCACAGTTCATAAGGTGTCTTGTCACTTTGTGGTCTGAGGTGAGATTTATTAAGAACATGTACTGCTGTGTGTATTGTTTCTACCTAGTAGGTTTGACCAATGTTCTTCTCATTCATCATTGACTTGGCCATTTCTTGCACTATTTTGTTTTGCCTCTCAACAACTCCATTTTGTTGTGGAGTTCTTGGGATTGTGTATTCTCTCTTGATCCCATGCTCATCATAGAATTCCTTGAAGTCTTTTGACATAAACTCTCCTCCTTGGTCTGATCTTACTGCCTTTAACCTCTTTCCTGTTCGAGTCTCAGTTAAAGCTTTAAATATTTTAAAATTCTCAAATGTTTCATCTTTTTCTTTAAGAAAGGCAACCTAATTAAGTCTGGAGTAATCATCGATAATCAACATGAAGTAGTTTTATTTTCTTGTTCCTTCCTGTCTTGATGGTCCACATAAATCCATATGAACTAATTGGAGTGGTTTCTTTGTTGAAGTAAATCTCTTGGACTTAAACTGTGTCCTGTTTTGCTTCCCTACTTGGCAAGGTTTACACATTGAATATTGGGGCTTTAATATTCTCGGAAGATCTTTCATTGCCTCGAGATTTTTGAGTTTGATTAAGTGGTCAAAGTTTAGATGTCCAAGTCTCCTATGCCATAACCATCTTTCATCATGTTTGCTTAGATGGCATTCTTCTCTATTTTCTTTCAATACATATACATTATTTTATGTCCTTATGCCTTTGGCCACCACTTGTCCTGAGGTTACGGACTTTATCTTGCAGTCCTTGGACGTGAACAACACTTCACATTCTCTGTCACACATTTGACTTACACTGAGCAGATTATGTTTCAACCCATCTACAAGTAGAACATATTGGGCTTTTCCTTTTCCATTACTTAAGCTCACCATCCCTTTACCCTTTATTTTCCCTGGAGCATCATTTCCAAAGGTTACGTTTCCTGATTTGCTTTCACTTAGAGATAGAAACNGGAGTTCTTGGGATTGTGTATTCTCTCTTGATCCCATGCTCATCACAAAATTCCTTGAAGTCTCTTGACATAAACTCTCCTCCTCGATCTGATCTTACTGCCTTTAACCTCTTGCTTGTTTGAGTCTCAGTTAAAGCTTTAAATATTTTAAACTTCTCAAATGCTTCAGCTTTTTCTTTGAGAAAGGAAACATAAGTAAGTCTGGAGTAATCATCGATAATCAGCATGAAGTAGTTTTATTTCCCTGTGCCTTCCTGTCCTGATGGTCCACAGAAATCCATATGAACTAAATGGAGTGGTTTCTTTGTTGAAGTAAAGCTCTTGGACTTAAACTGTGTCCTATTTTGCTTCCCCACTTGGCAGGGTTTACACATTGAATCTTAGGGCTTTAATATTCTCGGAAGATCTTTTACTGCCTCGAGATTTTTGAGTTTTATTAAGTGGTCAAAGTTTATATGTCCAAGTCTCCTATGCCATAACCATCTTTCATCATGTTTTCTTAGATGACATTCGTCTCTATTTTCTTTCAGTACATATACATTATTTTCTATCCTTATGTCGTTGGCCACCACTTGTCCTGAGGTTACAAACTTTATCTTGTAGTCCTTGGACATGAACACCACTTCATATCCTCTGTCACACATTTGACTTACACTGAGAATATTATGTTTCAACCCATCTACAAGTAGAACATCTTGGGATTTTCCTTTTCCATTACTTAATCTCACCATCCCTTTACCCTTTATTTTCCCTAGAGCATCATTTCCAAAGGTTACGTTTCCTGATTTTCTTTCACTTAGAGATAGAAACTTGCCTTTGTCTCCCATCATATGTTTGTAGAATACACTTTCTATATACCAAAGGTTCATTTTTATTTGAGCAGACAATACTAATCCACACTTGTCACTTTCTTTCTTCTTCCAAAACTTGACATTTTCAGCAAGGGATTTCGAATCTAGTTCATAGTTCCTTAAATGATAGTCAATATATTTATGTCCAAAGTTATGATAGATGTATCATTCAATCTCATTGTTCAATAGGTCAAAATTATTATTACAGCGTTGTCTACTCATTGACTGTTGATTATTTCTTGACCTCCTTAGTTGCATGTCCCTAGACTTAATTTGACAATTTGCAGTCTATGAAGGTTTGTTACTTGGTTGTATCAATCTTTGTTTTGGAAAGTATTTATTCCTTTGAAATATTAATTTCTCATGTCTAAGTATTAAGGAACAATTTACAGCTTTCTGACCAAAATTAGAATAGTAGAAGCAATAACCATAGAAAAGTTCTTTGTACCAAAAAAGTGGTTGTCTTCTTTGAGAAAATCGATTTCTGCCATGTTGATGATGTCTTTTAGCAGAAATCGCATTATTTCTTTGTTCTACAGATTCAGTACTTCCACCTTTTTCTTTACTCATCCTTGGTGGATGATTTTCTTCCTTTGTTTCTGTAGGTTTGTTGTTGTCATTGGTTGTACTTTTGACAAACTTGATGGGATGTTCATTTCCTAGCTTACCACTGCTTGATCCCTCTTCATTACCCAAACCAGTTTTCAGATTTCGATTCCTTTCTTGATTTAGGATGGTGTCTAATCCTTCTGAGGCTTTGATACTTGATAGATTTTGATTGTATAAGGCTTGAAACTTCTCCATCTCTTTCCTAGTGTTCACTACTTCTTGTTCTAATGCTTCACATCTAGCCGTCTTTTATGATAACTGTCGTTTCAGGATATCTTCGAATTTCTTTTCCTCCTCTAATACCACTTTTAATAAGACAAGGTCCTCATCATGGCCTTTACTGTCTTTCTCGCACTGTATCAGCAATTGTCTTTGCTTTTTGTTCTTAATTCTTATTCTGTCAATCTCTTCCAGTGCACTAATTAGTTATCCTTCCATGTCAACCACGACTTATTCTTCATTAACATCACTTCCCGTGTTGTTATTATCATAATCCTCTTTAGCCATGAGCATGAAGTCATTTAATTTATCTTCAATAGGGGAGTCATTGTCTTCATCATCTAAGGATCATCATCATTGTTTACGCAGAGAATTTTCTTCTTAAAGTTATTCTCTTTAAAGAAATTTTTGTGTTTATGCTTCTCCTCATCATCATATGTCTCATCCTTTATTTTGTGGGGACATTTATTTGGAAAATGACCTATCCTACTATAGTTGAAACATTTGAAAGGAATTTTACCTTTGTATTTGCCTGATCCCTTCTTGAGTCTCTTCACAAATTTTTCTTCAATTTCATTGGGCACAAAATCCTCATTCTCGTCTACTTTGAATGATGCTTCTTTGGAGGTGGGTTTATGTTTAACTATTCTCATTTCATATACAGTCAATGTTCCTAGAAGTTGATCAAACTCCAAGGTTTTTAGATCATTAAGTTCTTCTATGGTAGAGACCTTCGGGTTGAATCTATCTGGGAGAGATCTCAAGATTTTCTGAACTAAAGAAGGTTCCTCGATTTTTTCACCAAGTGATTTCATTGCATTTACCATTTATTCTACTCTCATAAAGTATTTTCCAACTGTTTCCTCTTCCTTCATCTTCAACTATTCAAATTGTGTTCTGTAGGTTTGAAGCTTGGTGTCCTTTACCTTCTCATTACCTTCATAACTGCTAATGAGTTTGTCCCACATTTCTTTGGCAGTTCCTAGGTGCATAACTTTTATGAATTCTGCTTCTACAAGCCCACTCAAGATATCATTCTTAGCCTTAGCGTTGAAGCTAAATTCTAGCTTGTCATCCTTATTAGCTAGTACAACTGGCTTTACATAACCAGTATCTACCACATCCCATACATCTGCACATAAAGCCATTATGTAGGTTCTCATTCTAACTTTCCATAAGGCAAAGTTTGTTCCATTGAACAAAGGAGACTTATTGGTTGAATTTCCTTCATGGATTGACATGTTTAATCTCTAGGATCTACCCTTAGATAAAAGGGGTTGGCTCTGATACCAATTGTTGGACAACTGAGAGGGGGGATGAATCAGTTGTTACCGTGCTTAAACAATTATGCTTCTTTTAAATTCTTTACAAGGCACTCAATGATAATCACAATAATATAGGGAAACAAGCAATGGCACATTTAGCATCAGTCACATATATGAGATACACAGAGACAGATATTTCCTGAGGAAACCCATAAAGGGTAAAAACCTCTTCTTCTTTTTATGATAAGTATTATTTACATTCTTTACATTATCATACATATGAGCACCAACTCATCGTGAGGCTACAACCTCTGTTTTTGCAAGTTGCAACCTGCTGAGAGCACCAACTCTCTGTTTTCTCTAGCACCCACTAGAAGGAAGCACCAAATCCCTGGTTTCTCTAGCACCAACTAGAAGGAAGCACCAAGTCTCTATTTTCTCTAGCACCCACTAGAAGGAAGCACCAACTCCATGTGTTCAAGCACCCACTTGAACCTCTGAGGACACCAATCCTCCCTAGCACCTCCCTACCACCCTAAATTATGAAAAAGTGTTATTGAAACTTATTATAGTGATATAATGTTCAAAAACAACTTACTAGCCTCATCACTTTTCTGCAAGATTTCGCTGCTCTGTCTCCCTCACTGTCTTTCTGCACGCATACATTGCACTTTCTGTTCTCCTGCCTTTTTTTCTCTGTGCACCATTCCCCTTCAGTGCACCTTTTGTCTTCTATGCATTCCAGCTGCTGCACTCCATCTCCTTCTTCACACACACATCACTCACAATAGCAACAATAACCTCATCTCTTCTTTGTACCATGTATTTATCCCTTCTCTGTACCTTGTGCATACAATGTGTGCAATGTCTCTGCCTTCTCACACCATGCCAATCTTCTCCACATCTCGAGTGATCTGCCTAATCATCATGGTATTTCTTCAGTTTCTCTGGTGGTTCCCCCCATGTGTCCAGTATCACTCAGTGTTATGTTGAGATTCCTCAGCCTCTCTAGTAGTTGAGATTGCTCGTCTTCTCTAGCACAGTCGAGCTTATCCTTTATGCTTCAGTTACAAACTTCAAGACTCATCCACCTATCAATCCCTCTAAGAATCGTCTTCATGTACTGGAAGAATCTTGGAGACCCTTCATCTCCTTTGGTGATCACACAGAGGTCTCTTCGAATCCTCTAGCAGAGACCATCAATGTTTTCTAGCAGTTAGACTACAAGGAGCAACCTTAGCCCTCTGATTATGCCAAAAATCACCTGCACCATTGGATTGACTTCATGGGATCTTGCATTTATTTCACCATTTCAAATTTCAATATTTCTTGATCCTTGGGGTAAAGATTTTTTACACGCCATGTCTTGATCCCTGAAACTCCGAAAAGGAGTTTGTCTATACTAGCTCCTTCCCCACATGATCATAGGCGGTGACCATTGGCTAATTCGAAACTACATATCACAATTTCTCATTTCGGTACTTCGGCGTTCCTGTGGTGAAGTGTTCTTGACACCTCCAAGTTTTGGTATCCGAAACTTCGAAATGGAGTCAGATCAATGTTCCACACTCCTGATGATTCGATGGTCCAGATCTCTTCACAATTTCGCATTTTGAAAAGTCATCATTCTTATGATGAAAAGGTCTCGAACCTTGAACCCTCCATCTCCCGGTATCCAATAATCCAAAAGGGATTCGGATCAACGGTCCAGATCAAACCTTGAATTGATGGCTGAGAATGTTTCATGATTTCGCATATCATGAATTCGAGAGGTTAGGGAACCCCGTTCCTTAGATTTTCCAGTCATAGAAATGATGATCTTTCGCCATGTGTCCTATGGACCCAACGGTCCATATCTTGTCTTGATTTCGACACTTCACAGGCCTTCTTCATGCTCGATCACTAGTCCACAATCCTTGGTGATCGGACGACTATCCTCTGCCCCAGGGACTTCATCCTTCGTGACTTTGGGGGAGTGGTGAAGATAAAACTCCCAAAGCAATGACTCCAGGAGTGAGGTCACTCTTGCATCACTTGGTGATGTTTCATGACTTGAGTGGCTGCCACGTGTCTCTCAAAATTGTGATTTCTAGTGGCCTGAAATGCTAAGTCAACATGACACTTGTCGTTGTCTAATCGTGCCACATGTGATAGTATTCCACCTGTCCTTTCTGACGTGGTCTACCACATTCACCTCCTAGATCTGACGGCCCAGATCACACCTTGATCCAACGACTAGGATTATTTTGCAAATTCACGAGCCTTCATTATGCCTGAATCAGGATTTCAGGGTTTTGACACTCCTGTGGTGAAGTGTTTCAACACTTCAACTCCCGGTATCCGAGACTCCGAAAGATGTGCCTGTTTGTGGATTTTTGGCGTTTCTCTTTTCGACACTTCGGACTCCTGATGATGAGAGTCTATGACTTCTCCATCTCCCAGTAACTGAAATCCCAGTATGATGTGCATGCTTCTAGAATTTCGACGTTTCTCTTTTCGGTACTTGGGGACTCCTGATGTTGAGAGTCTCTGACTTCTCCATATCCCGGTATCCAAAATCTCGGTATCCAATACTTCGAGTGGTGCGCCTGTTTCAGGTTTTCAGGATTTCGCCTTTCGGTACTTCGGGACTCCTGATGATGAGATTTTATGACATCTCCATCTCCCGGTAACCGAAATCTCGGTATTCAATACTCCGAGTGGTGCGCTTGTTTCAGGTTTTCGTGATTTCACATTTCGACACTTCGGGATTCCTGATGATGAGAGTCCGTGACATCTCTATCTCCTTGTAGCCGAAATCCTAGTATTCAAAACTTCGAGTGATGCACCTGTTTCGTGATTTCGAGGTTTCGCATTTCACGACTTCGAGACTCCTGATGATGAGAATTTATGACCTCTCCATCTCCCGAGAGCCGAAATCCCGGTATTCAAAACTTTGAGTGATGTGCTTGTTTCATGATTTTGAGGTTTCGCATGTCACCCTGCTCGTTAAAGAGTGTACAAGTTCTCCTAGATCCAACGTCGGTTGGACCTCGGGCTCATATCTAACGTTTGTTGAGAAATCTCAATGAGAGCCATCGCTGCATACTCTAATCTTGTCGATATTTCTCTGCAGAGTCTTCCCAAAATACTTTTGGTTCCTGCCTGGCACATTCTTCTTGTACTCAAGCCATCATCACTTCTATACTTGCCATCAATGACAAGCAAACCCTACCTGTGAAACATGCCAACAAGAAATAATCATAAATTTGTACCTGTATTGAATAAAGATCTGAAACTAATACAAAATTCTATTCAGTGTGTTTTATGCAGTTCCTCCATGTGTCACTATTTTAAACCTCTCATAAAAAGAGGTATAGAAAAAATGGCATACCTTGTTGAATTCTGGCTTATTCTAAAGAGCGACCTTGTAGAGCATGCCCCTCATGAAATATTTGTTGAATCGATCTAAAAATGTTACACAACATAATATAGAATGTACTCTAACTGGAAAATTTTGTCTTACTGAATTTGTATCTATTATGAAGAAGTTATGACATTTTTACCGAAAACACTTGTTTTAGACTAGTTTCAGGACTAGCCACAAACCCTATTTTCCACGGCGTATAACTCCAAAAATATAACGACCCACAAGATGAATTTTTTACCACAAATACTTGGATATGTTTCCTTAATTTCATAGAAACTTCATGGTCTGAATCATTCTAGAAAAAAAATGATTGCGAAAATGGTGAGATGACCTGTAAATAACATACCCTAGAAAGCACCATCGAAAGAATTTATCCTTCCTTGAATTCTGACCTTCTTTCCTTTACCTTCCCTCAGAAATATGGCTTAGATATCCTTTTGTTATCTTAGACACCTATATATATTCAATATTCTCAAGTGTGATCTAAAATGAGAGAGCCTTGGCTCTTATTATACTCTCCAAGTAGCTTCCTTAAAAACATCTTCTAGGTCACTTTGTCCACTTTCCTTATTTTAGGGTTAACCCACTTCTAATTTCTCCATTAAATTTATTATTTAAATAATTTATTTTGTATTCACTTTGAATTGTAATACACTCATCACTTCACTTTATTATTTACCTTCTAAAATCTCTTAAACCACTTTGACTACTTTGACCTTGTGGGGCTTCTAGATCACATATGAGGGTCATCCAACTTCGTAAGGCCATAACTCTCAAACTATGAGGAGTTATGTCACGTTCCACATACCATCAGAAATGGAATGACATGTACTATACATATAGAATAATATTACCTGCGAATATATAAAAACTCATACCATTATCTATCAAACAAACTTGGGTCCATTACCCAAACTTTAGTTCTCCATAACTCTCTAACCGTGGGGAGTTATGTGATGTTCCACATACCACCAAAAAAGGAATGACAAGAACTATCCATATAGGATATTTCTATGGACAAATTCACTGGCGTTTATCTCATTATTCCATAAATAAGCATGGGTTCTCTAACCATACTTATAGGATAACTCAATCTGCAAAGCGTCTTCCTGTGAGGGCTTTCACCATAAGGGGACCACTTTGGAGTTCATCCATTTGTAATTATTATAAACCATGAAAATGTAGTAATGAGTGATGAAAAGCACTATCCATATAGGATAGTTTCACTGACAAATTCATTGACCTTCATCTCATTATTCCACAAATAAGCATGGGTTCTCTAACCATACTTATAGGATAGCTCAATCCACAAAGAATCTTCCCATGAGGGATTTCACCATAAGGGGACCACTTTGGAGTTCATCCATTTGTACTTATTATCAACCATGACAAGACAGTAATGATTCATCTTTACATCAAACAAATTTGAGTCCATTACCCAAAGCTTTGTGCCACTGGGCTTTCTTCAAGGGTTGACATCAATGACAGCCAACATTAATCAACATTGTCCCCCTTTGGAATTGATGACAACACTCTCATGAAATACTGAAATCATTTCATGAAATACTGAAGTCATATCACTCATTCTCCCTCTCCAACAATGCCTCTGTCCTCTGCATCTCTGTGACCATTGCTCCCCCTCGAATCATGCCTATGTCCTCTGCATCTGTTAAATATCTCCCCCTTTGCCATCAATGTAAAAGGTATATTTCCATCCGGGGATTCTCCCCCTAATTGAATTGTCCTCTTTATGGTGTTTCCTCATGTACATCTAAGACATATAAAATAACCATTCAAAATCATTCATTTTGGAGTAGAAATTACTCCTAGTCTCTGGCGAAGATACTCAAGGGCTTCCGTGTAAGTAGTTTTGTAAATATGTATGCCACTTGTTCTTTTGTTCCCACATATTCAAATCTGATGTTCTTCTCTGCAACATGTTCCTGTAGAAAGTGATACTTGATTGGAATGCGCTTCGTCTTGGAGTGCATCACTGGGTTTTTTTTTGGAGATACTATTGGCGCTTATATTATCACAATAGATTGGAATGGGCTCATCATACTCAACCTGTATATCTGTCAAAGTTAGTTTCATCCATAGAACCAATTTAAAACATGTTGTTGTTGCAATATACTATGCCTCAGTTGTAGATAAGGATATTGATGATTGTTTCTTTCTTAGCCAAGATACTAAACACTCACCCAAGTAGAGCGTTCCTCCACTGGTGCTTCGTCAGTCATCAATGCAACCTGCCCAATATGCAACTCTGTAGGAAATAATTAATAGATACTTTCCTTTTTGATACCATAATCCAAACTCTTTTGTTCCTTTGATATATCTGAAAATCCTCTTCACTGCTAAAACATGTGATTCCTTTGGTGTTGCTTGAAATCGTTCCACCTGTCCAACTACCTGCATTGCATCTGGTCTATATTTTTTCACATATAGTAAGCTACCAATCATTGACCTGTATTTCATCAGGTCTATAGACTTTGAATCATCTTCTTTGCTCAACTTGAAACTGGTTTGCATAGGAGTGGTAACTGGTTTGCAATCTTCCTTTCTGAACCTCTTTAGCATTTCTCTGATATACTTAGTTTGAGAAATTAAAAAAAAAATGGCTTCTTTGACATATTTGAAGACTAAAAAAGAAGGATGGTTCTCCAAGTAATGACATTTCAAATTCATCCTACATATCCTTTGAAAATTTATGTCTTAACCTATCATTAGTACTTCCAAAACAATATCATAAACATAAATTTCAATTAATAAAATATTACCTTGAGTTAGCTTGATGTAGAGGTTGTTGTCTGCACTTCCTTTCCATAGTTCGTAGCGAGTTTTGTCATTGTTCTTTCTGATCATTACTTTATTTTGAATGTGAACTGATGTATGCACTGCATGTGTCCAAAAAATAGCTGTCAATTTGGAATCCATTAGCATTGTTTGATCCATTTCCTTTGTAATTATCATCCATTATGATAATATTCCTTTTTCTCTGAACCACTATATAAACCAATCTATGAATCCATGCTCTCGTCCACTATCATATATATGTCCAAACTTGCTAAGTGTTCTTATGAATCCATCGTTGTCCATACTTTCCAAGACTCTACTTGCGCAACTATCCATAATGCTAACCCATTTATCACTATACTATCATGAATTCTTTATTAATCTATCAAACTGTACTTCTGCTAACTGATTGCTCTAAATCTATCTTCTCAAACTATGCAAGCTTCTCGAAGGATGGTTCTTTGTTCTGTCATAGCTATCACATAGACTCCCCCTGTCTAATATTCATATTACTTGGGAGTCTTTAAGCTGGATGGATCAGAACAATTCTTTCTCTGATGTGTATTCATCATCATCGTCATTAGTAGATTCATCATCATCTTCATTAGTAGATTCATTATCTCTCTGATCTCTGACTTCTTTCTTTCTGTCTATGGATTCATGTTTCACTACAATGATGGAAAGTAAAATATCTTGAACATGTTCCTTATTTACTTGTCCTTCCTTTATTTTAGATATTTTCCAAACCTTTATGTATATGACATATTTCTTTTTCTCTGTATAATTTTCTTCATCTTGTTTTATTTCCAATCTTGTGATCTCTAGTACCTGGTCTTTGTTCACATGTTCTTCCTATTTTCTTATCCATAATTTCATGGAAGTATCGATCATGTTTCTACAATCACTAGCTATGTGTCGATAGTTATGAAATTTGTAAAAATCAATGTTACGTTCGACCACATAGGCACTTCTTTCTTGAACATTTCTTTTATAATCCCTGCAATCTGTAACCTTATGTCCAAAGTTAGTATAATAAAAACAATGACCATAAAATAAATTTGCATACCTGGGAGTGAATGATCTTCTTTGTGGCGTAATCCTTCTGAATTTTTGCCTTGACTGGTCATGATCATGATTGAATCTTCTTTGTGGATTGGACATGGATGGTCTTCTTGAATATGTATCTTCAATAGTTTTTGTAGATTTTGGTTGACCATGATTCCTTCCTTTGATTACTTCTGCATATTTCTTTCTATTTTCTTCATTCTTCTTTTATAGCAACCTAGATTGCTTCTCTTCATTCTCTATAATTGATGTGTATGTTTCTTTCTCTTCAACATTCTTGTTGATCTTGACGATTTTACTTCTCAAAGTGACAACTTCTTCTTCAAGATTCTCAACCTCTTCTTCTTTCTTCATTATCTGAGACTTCATGACCTCTTCTGTTCTCTTTGATTCTTCAAGTTGGATTTTCAATGTAATTATTTCTTCCTCCAGTCTTCTCTCTTCTTGACCAAACTCTTCCTCAAGTTGGTTTAAGTCATTGGTTCTTTCCTTGAGATGATCTATCAACATCTTTTCTCTCTTTTTTGCTTCTTCCTTTTGTGTTGCTATGTTGGCTTCTAAACATTTCTTTTGATACTCTAGAGTTTATTCAATTCTTCTAGCCTCTTCTAGCTGAGATCTTAAATTCTTGATGACCTACTAATCCTTTTCGTAACCTTGAACACTTTCTTTTTGGTTCATCAATTATTTCTTGGATGACATTTTTTCTTCTCTTTCTTTCTTTGGATATTTAATTGCACTGATGAATTTTTTTGTGTAATTAACTTCTGCTTCTTCATACTCTTCCTCTTATGAATTTGTCTGACATGATGAGCATCTTTCTTCTTGTTCTGTATTTGTATCTTCTTTGGCATTTTCTAAATCTGCGATGGCTGAAGAATATATGTCATGTAACTTATCCCAAAGCTATTTTTTTATGAACATTTACCAACCTTTTCTCTGACCGGATTAGGTAATCCTTCCTAGATGAAATCCATTTCTATTTTTTTATTCTTCCTCAATTCCTTCTTGGCTGCAGTCTTTTCCCTTTTTGAACTATCATATCCTTTAACAACTAATAGCCAAATATAATGTCCCTATGCCTGTAAAAATAATTTTGTCCTTATGATCCACATCTCATACTTAAAACCATTATGACCATTAAACATTGGTACTCCATTCTCATAATAATCCATGATCTCCTTCTAATGGTTAAACTGTTTCCTGAAAGAACCAGCTCTCATACCAATTGTTGGATTACTGAGTGGGGGGGTGAATCAATAATAGAGAAATTTAATCCTTTTTAACCATATAATCCAAGTGTAGCATTATCATCCAATAACTACAGAGTAAATAATCAATGAACAAATGAATAATAATACACATACACAGTACACCAGTGTTTTACGTGGAAACCCAAAGTGAGAGAAAACCACAAAATGTTTTTTCTTATATGTCTTGAAGAATTACATTCAATGAAAGCACCAACTTCCTTTTTTTCCGACTTGCAATGGGAAGGAGGCTCCAAACCCTTAGTTTTTTAGGCTACAACTTGAGGGAAGCTCCAACTCCCCAATTCTTTGGCTACAACCAGAAGGAGGCTACAACCTGAAGGTGGCTACAACCACCTATCCTTGCCTCATCCAACTGCCCTGATGTAGAAGTAGAATGATGGAACCACTATCACTATGAGATATACCACTATAAACCTGTACCAATAAACCTGAACCATTCATCAACCTGTACCTCAACCTGTAATCAACTGGTACCATAAACAAGTGCATCAACCATGCACCAACCTGTACCGAAAAACCTATAATAAACATGTACCATAAGCAAGTGCATCCAACAATGTACCAACCTATACCAAACAACCTGTAATCAACCTGTACCATAAACAAGTGAATCAACCATGCACCAACCTATGCCTCAACCTATACCATGAACAAGTGCATCAACCATGCACTAAACCTGTACAAATAACCTGTCACAACAACTTGTCCAAACAACCTATCACAAGAACCTGTCTCATCAATATTATCAACCAAATCAGATCTACTCACCAATATCAATCACCAAGACAACTCTAAAATATGTGCATCAACCAAGCATAACACAACAACTGATAATCATCACCAATATCAATATGTGCTTCTAATAATACAAGTATGCTACATCATCCATAAACCATGTGTCAACAATACTACTAACAATTTCCTCGAACCATGTACCAAGTATGTATCAATCATGTTTCAACTACTCATCAACTATGACTCATCAATATGTGCCAACATTGTCAACTATACACCTCATGTATGTGCCAACATCGTCAACTATACACCTCATGTATGTGCCAACTCATCAACTACTTGTCTCAACCATGTACCCAACATGTACCTTAACCAAAAGCCCTCATAAATTTCATCATACAAATATGATTTGTACCTCTGTAATTGACCTAGTGTATATGATTGCATACCTGTAAACCTTCCTTAACTTTAACAACAAGAGACTATCATTTCCGTCAAACTTTTCTTTAGTCTTACATGACTAGTTTTGGATTAGTCAACAACCCTAACTTGAAATAATCATAACTTTGTACCTATATTGAATAAAGATATGAAACTGATACACAATGTTCTTCAATGTGTTTTATGAAATTCATCCATTTTTCACTACTTGAAACCTCTCATAAAATGATCTATAGCAAAAATGGCATACCTTGTTGAATTATGGCTTATTCTAGAGAGTGACCTTGTAGAGCGTGCCCCTCACGGAATATTTGTTGAATCGATATGAAAATTTTACACAGCGTACTATAGACTGTACTCTAACCGGAACATTTGGTATTACTAAATTTGGATATGTTATGAAGAAGTTATGATGTTTTTACCCGAAACCCCTATTTTAGACTAGTTTCAAGACTAGCCACAAACCCTATTTTCCACGGAGTATAACTCCAAAAATACAATGACCCACAAGATGAATTTTTTACCATAGATACTTCGATATGTTTCCTCAATGGCATATAAATTTCACGGTCTGAATCATTCTAGAAAAACAATTATTGCAAAAATGGTGAGATGACCTGTAAATAACATACCTTAGAAAGCACCATGAAAAGAATTTATCCTTCCTTGAATTTCGGCCTTATTTTCTTCACCTTCCATCAGAAATTCGGCTTGGATATCCTTTGGTTACCTTAGAAACCTATATATATTCAATATTCTCAAGTGTGATCTAAAATGAGAGAGAATTGCCTCTTATTTATACTCTCCAAGTAGCTTCCTTTAAAACATCTTCTAGGTCACTTTGTCCACTTTCCTTATTTTAGGGTTAACCCACTTCTAATTTCTCCATTAAATTTATTA
>JZKD02S1687072.1:264827-284510 GCA_000966675.3 Picea glauca
TTTGACTACTTTGACCTTTTGGGGCTTCTAGATGACATATGAGGGTCATCCAACTTCGTAAGGCCATAACTCTCAAACCGTGAGGATTTATGTGACGTTCCACATACCACCAGAAGTGGAATGACATGTAATATCCATATATAATAGTATTACCTACAAATATATCAAAAATCATACCTTTATCCATCAAACAAACTTGGGTCCATTACCCAAACCTGGGTTCTCCAACTTCTCATGGCCATAACTCTCTAACTGTGAGGAGTTATGTGATGTTCCATATACCATCGAAAATGGCATGAAAATAAATATCCATATAGTATAGTTTCATTGATAAATTCACTAACCTTCATCTCATTATTCCACAAATAATCATGGGTTCTCTAACCATACTTATAGGATAACTCAATCCGCAAAGCGTCTTCCTGTGAGGGATTTCACCATAAGGGGACCACTTTGGAGTTCATCCATTTGTAATTATTATAAAACATGCCAAGAAAATAATGATTCATGACAAGCACTATCCATCTAGGATAGTTTCACTGACAAATTCGCTGACCTTCATCTCATTATTCCGCAAATAAGCATGGGTTCTCTAACCATACTTATAGGATAACTCAATCCACAAAGCATCTTCCCGTGAGGGATTTCACCGTAAGGGGACCACTTTGGAGTTCATCCATTTGTACTTATTATCAACCATGACAAGACAATAATGATTCATCTTTACATCAAACAAACTTGGGTCCATTACCCAAACATTTGTGCCATTGGGATTTCTTCAAGGGTTGACATCAATGACAACCAACATTAATCAACATTTAGAAGTTATGAAGAGGAGACAGCCCAAGTGTTGGGAAATTTGGGAATATCACTACTGAAGATACAGAAAGGATGGAATAACCCCAATCTCCAACCTCTCTTCCTTCAAAATCTGTCTTTGATCTTCCTGATATGGAAATGCCATCCTCTCCTATGAGGGAATCGCTTAAGGTAGCAGAAAAACAAAAACCTCAGTTCGATGAGAACAGTCATTTAGAGAAACAAAAGTGCCCATAAGATATAAGGAATGAATTTCCAATTGATCAAGGTGGGGAAGACCTTGAAATTCCCCTTGAACATAAAGAAACAACAGAAAAAGGCAATAACGGAGTCGAAAAACTGGAACATGAAAATAAGACATTGAAGAAGAGGGTCAAAAAAATAAAGGTATTAAAACAAAAAGTTGGCAAATTGAAAGAAAAAAATAGACAACTTAAGAAGTAGCTGGAATAATCTGACAAATCCCATAAGACGAAGAAATCTAATAGGGCTAGATTACAGGGAATAAATTCACTTCCTTTGCAATTCACACTAATTATGTTGAAACAAAAACAGATTTTCATGCTCCTTTGGAATTAGTTGAAATAGAAAATCAGATAGATTCTGCAGCAACAGTAGAAACAGTTGTTCAGACTGAAGAAGTATTTCATTCTCCTGAACGAGATGCTACTATTAGAAGGTTGGAAGTAGAATTGGAATAATCCCAACAGACCCTCACCCAATGCCGAAATGAAATGGTGACAATAACAGAGCATCAGAAAGTTGTTAGACAACTCTGATCCATGTCAGCAACTGAGAATGAAACCTTTGTTGATCTCAGTAGAGAAAAAGAAAAGGTAAAGAAGGTAAACCTTTGTTATTCTGATATATTAGCTTGCAGGGCCCCTTCTACTAATTATGCCCTAATTCTATTAGAACGTTATCCGTTATTAAAATTGAAAGCCATTAGGGAAAGAACACCTTATGAGTTTACCACTGTCTCTAATTTTGTTTCATGTTTTAAAGAACAAGAGGATGTAGTACAATACCTTTTGTGTGAACTATATCTACATAATTTCATTCTAGAAGAAAATAGAGATGAGAACCCCAATCCATTCACTGGGGATATCTAGTTTCATGCCTTTTTGTCTTTTTCCAAAAATAAACTTAGGTGGGCCAAAGAACATAAGGTCTTCATGAAAAGAGAGAAGGGGCTAGACCTATGGGTTAGAGGGGAACCTTCTAAACCCTTTGATACCATTATGAAACATAGAGCATTTATGAAGAGGGAGAAATTTGTAGAATAGTTATCTCCCATTGATAGACATGTTGTACATTCAGAGCTGTAGTAGTTTCGAGAAATTAAAGAAGAATCCCTTTCTATTGCCAAATTAATATGGAGTGTCTCTTCAAATGAATTGAAGAACAGGGAACCGTTTCATTTTAGGAATTTTCAAGAAGTTGTTCTCATATTAGAAAGGTATGCCAAAATGATCATGGAAGAAGGGCCTTCCTAGATTGGATGCAGGTAAAGTCCCCCCATTATTTGGTATCCTCTAGAGGGTTATCAAATTGTTTATGAAATCCATAAAAAAAGGGAAGATGTTGTTTTTGAAGAGCTTAGAGGTAATCATGGGTTCCAGAGGCCTAGAGAAGATATCTCTACACCCTTCAATATCACTTCTTTGCATATAAACTCTCTTGTTGCATGAGGACATGCAAAAAGGTAAGATGGGGGGTATGTTGGGGTGAGAAAAAGGTATAAATATTCTCCTTGTTACTTTGATTTATGATATATTCTTTGTTGACTTTTCTATTAGTTTGAAGTAATTAGGGAAGAAAATGGTTTAAAATCTCTTAGGAAATAATGTTAAATGGTATTAGATATTTTCTGAACTTTGGTTTGAATTGTTTTGATTTTATGCAGAAATGGACAATTGTTGTTAACTGAGGATAATTAAGAAGATCATGAATATGCATAGACCATTGAATATCGAAGAAATCAGGCACAAAACGGTTCAAACGAATATTGACTTTTTATCTTGCAATCTTCATAAATAGTAAAATCAATCTCGAGGATCTCTCGATCCTCGGGATAGCTTAATTTACTTATCTCATTGTAATATATAAAGAAGAGTGAAAAATAGAGAGGGATACTAGAATTTAGATCTCTTGATTTTTGACACGTTGTATAACAATCCCATTGTAAATGACTTATCAATTATGGAATTAATGGAAGCTTCAAGTGTTTTGATCATTTCCGTGTAACAGTATCTTCTGAAGATCGTGGGCCCAGTCGACAGGTGCTACTGTCTTATCTGAAATTTTATCAATTCTGTTATAATTCTATGATTTGATATTCCCTTCAACAATTACAATAGACTCATTAATGTGTTGATTCTTTTATGAATTGGTATTATTCCATTTGTAGAGAATAGATTATCGATTGTTGTTCCAATACTGATTGTTTTCAATTTATCGCTTGTGAATTCCTTTCATTTAAATTCGCATTTGTTGTTCCTTTCATTTAAATTCACATGTGTTGTTCCTTTAATTAAATTCTCATTTGTTGTTCCTTTTGTTTAATTCGCATTTGTTGTTCCTTCTTAAATATTCAGTATATCATTGTTCCTTTCCAATAGATTAATTAATCATTGAGAGATTGATTCATTAAGTGTTTTTGTAGATTAAATTATTGTTTCTTGGATAGATGAATGAATTCAGTAAGTGATTGACATTTGTAATTCATGGTGTGTTATTGCTCAGAATATATTTTTGTTGATTGAGTTATTAGTTTCAGATTTTATAGTTAATGTGTGAAGAACTTGACTATTGCATTAATTTAGATAAACTCAGATTCGTTGTAACTGAACTATATACACGATTTAAACCTCTACAACTATATGCATAAACGTTGCTGACAATCTTGAAAGAAAAGATGAATCCTCGGTTGATAAAATTAATGTCAGACTAAGGTTGTTTTTAGGACATCTTTAGAGTGCAACACTCTTGCAATCCCAATAGATACCTTGGGTGAGACTTCATCTGCGCAAGAAGGTGATGTCGAAAGGGTCGGTGTCTTGAGGTTTTGTTGGTCATAGATAAACCAAACCTTGGGTCTTACAACCCATGAACATACCTAAAACAACCAACAAATGGTCATGTTGTTGGGACCGGGAAATTTCACTTAAGGGAATGTTTTGGAAGTCAACTAAGAAGGAGATCATGAACTGGTTAGAATGAAAATAATGGGAATTTGTGTGACAAGAGAAAATTAACCCTTGAATGAGTAACATGCAATGGATGCAAAGGAAGGTTTATTTTTGCAGCACTAAAGAATTGGAATCCTAAATTGGTCAGATGGTTGAATTCGGTAAATAACCCAACTACTCGAGTAGTTGAGTTTTGGTTGGATAGTGTACTAGGGGGTTATGTCACATAATTTTTCATAGATTGCATTCAATCATATAGTGTTGAAGAAATAAAATTTTTCAAAGGCTCATGTGGAAGGTTCTTGAAATCGTTGAATACGTGGATAAAATTGTTGTTATGTGAAAATCACGTGATGATAATGAAGTATGACAGCTAAAAGGGATTTTGCGCACATACGGGGAGCTAGAGGATGGCAGGAGGATCATTTGAGAGAAGGAAGGAAGCAATGAAAAGGGAAGGAAGGAACTTTAGATGCAAGAAAGTAGTACACTATAGGAATATTACGAGTTTGGAGAGTTGCGCAGAGGAAGGAGGTACAAAAGGAAAAAGAATGGGGCTGGAAGAGAAGAGTCATGTAGTGAGCCAGAAGAACGAGAACCTTGCACACAAGTTTTAATCATGGAGATACCATATATAGGAGGAGGAGAAGAGGGGTGTCGGTACATTATAGTGATAGAAGAGTTGGTAAGACCTACTCAAATAGGATCCTGCGTTGAATCAATGACCCCATGCACTTCACCACAATCAGGGATAACATTTGAATACTTGTCAAAATCCATCATAGTTAGTCAAGGAGGACATAATAGTAGTAGTCAGAATAGTGGGAGTAGTACGCAAAGTCAAAATCAGAGTTGACCAACATCACCAAGGGGGGACTATGAAAACCAACATGGTGGGACTAGATAATACTCTTAGACTTCTTGAATTCAAGGGAGTGGGGTCAGAGGATCCAGAACAACACTTGTTTGTCTACGAATCAATTTGAGCCGATAAGAACATACAGGATGAGGTTGTGAATATTGTGTAGTTAGCAACAACATTTAGAGGTCGTGCATCAACCAAGCACTACTCAAGGATTTCAAAAACCCAAATTTAGAATCGCAGTACAACACCGAACTGAAAGAGATCAAACATGTACAAACATAGTCAATATGGGATTTTGATCAACACTTTAAGGATGTGATAGGGAGATTGAATTTCCAAATTCCATATCAAAAACATCAAGAGTGGTTCATTGAAATACTTCTACCACACATTTGTAGGCCATTAATACAACAAAATTTTGTGTCGCAACAACTTGGAAATTGAATGAAGCTCAAGGCATTACCGACAGGAGATATTGGAGGAATGGCACAAGTTCAGACACAGTTGGTCGCATTGAAAATTCAACTAGTTGAGCTTACTAAAGGAAGCGAGAAATAATAACAAATTTGGTGTACCAAGTTCAGGACATAGGGCCATCACAAGGACAAATTCCAAACATTCGTGCAATATTTGGTAGACAGAGTGTCAAATACACTACCTAGGGGAAGATACTGTGAGATTTGTCATAAATGGGGTCATCATCCCACTGAGTTTCCATTACTACAGAAGTATCAGATTACTCCAAAGAACTTATTTTGCAATTTTTTAAAGTCGTTAGGACATGAACGGAAGAATTTTTGTACATTCAACCTATTAAGGGTGCGCACATCGGATATGTACAAGATCTAGGAAGAGAATACTGACATTGATGGAGGTGGTGCACAGTATAATAATCAGAGAGGTTCTAATTAGGGGAAGAGAGGAAAATTTGGTAGAGGCTAAGGTAGAGGGAATTTTGGTAGAGGAGCACGAGGACCGATTATTTTTTATAACTGTAATCAACCTGGACACTTAGCCCCTGATTTTCAGACTCTATGTACCACATGAACATATTTTAGACCACTGGATTACTCGACAGAAGACTATCCCCAAATAGTTTCAAAAGGCAGGCCAGAGGAAACCCGAACCAAAATCATAATCAAAATGTGCAGATGATATCAGTTGAAATATGCAATGAAGGACCAATAGTGGTAGTTGTTACACATGAATGAGCTAGAACATGGATGGATCAAAGAAAGCATCATGGGTAGTGGGTACATAAGTTAGTAGGGCCTATACCCCCATTCGATCCACAACAGGAGAAAGAGACATATCATAAATCTAGAAAACAAATACTTGGATTGCATGAGGGAGTATCAACATCAACAATGCCTCAGATAGAAGGTCAACTTGTGCTAGAGAAGCCAATAGCACAGGTAAGTACACTAACGAAATTATTAAAGAGTTGTGTAGAATTAATAAACTATAGGACTGCACTAAGTGCTTTATATGAGATGATTGATCAATGCACAAAAGGAAGAGAAACCCATGTCATGCATAGAATGGTAAACCAAGTACTGCGCAGGAAGAGAACCAATGGAGAATTCAGGTTCAATGCTTAGATTGGAGAGTATGATGTGCATAATATTATTTTGGACTTAGGATATTATGTGAATGTACTACCTAGCAGACATGGGAGATTATGGGCGAACCTGAGCTAGTATGGTCCCCTTTTCAGTTAAGGCTCATGAATCATTATAAGATAGTCATGATTGGGTGAATAACAAGAGTACCTGTGAATATAGATGGGGTGCGCAGCATGGAAGACATTGAAGTTATTGAGATGGTATATGATAATCAATTGTATCTAGCATTGATGGGATTGGAATGGGTGTTTAATAACCAAACAATTATTAACTTGAAAAGGAGGGAGATGATATTTGAGGTTAGGGATATGAAATTTATTGCACCTTTAGACCCATCAGAAGGGAATAGATACATACAATCAACAAGAGGGAATGAAATTGACAATTTGTATAATCTAAATGCATGGATGGAGGACTATGTTGACCTGAAAATGGATGGTGCACTGAGTTGGAGAAGTATCAGTTCGTGCACATCATATTCAAAAGTTGGTCTAGAGAATTGGAAGTAGAGGATGCATAAAGTGTCAACTAGACGAGGTGAATGTACAAATCGATCCTTGCACTAGATTGGAGAGGAGTTATGTGACCCACCTGGGTATGATGGACTAATAGATATTGGTATGTTTATAAAATAATTTGAGTTACAAGTACCTGAATAACAGAGGTTGTTGGAATTGGATGTCGTTCTAAAGAAAACTCCAGCTAGATGGTGTGTTTCACACAGAAAAGGAATGAAGAACTGGGAACAATGAAATAGACTTATGCAGATACACTTTGGGCCCGAGGAAGAAGAAAGTGCCCAAAAATACACAGGAGAGAGTGACCCAATGGGTCACATGGAAATATTTAGGGCTTTATGGCACTCAGAATCAGAGATAGAGTGGACACACAGATTCATACACATGTTGGACACAATCCTAAAGAATTGGTATTTAGAATTAGATATGCATAGGGAGACAAAAAAATGAGAAGAATTGGTCTAAATATTCAAAATCACGTTCAAAATTGAACATGAAGCTCCCTCCATACATGCAACACTGCAGGCCATTCGAACAAATATTTTTTCAAAGGTAGAAATGATGGAAGTAGTACCCTTATGCAGTGCACACAAATATAAGATGACAATCTAGAAGCTATTGGAATGTTATAATGTAATGATAGAAGAATATGAGGAAGAGGATCCTAGGAATGTGCAAATACTAGAGACAAAAGGAACACACATAGTATAAGGGCTAGAGCTTGCATCTATCACATACACACAACCTATAAATACAAAGAAGGTCAACATTGGGACAATGAAGAATCCTAAGTGATATGGATTTAGGAGAGGAACAAAATGATTAACAAACTGAATACAATAAACACAAATATAGGAAGAATAACACAAATATCCAATGAACAATATCTTCTATTAAATAATGAAATAGGATGAAACTGTAAAACTGCAGAACTTAAACTTGCTCGAATGGTGGTAGCTATCTCTGAGAAGAGATGTGGCTACTACATGCATCTGTCTAATAAGAATAGATTACAATGAGACTCCAGAGGCCCTTTTCATATTACTCATGAATTCCAAAACCCTAGACATCCAAAAACCTAACCCTAGAAGGTTAAACCCCAAAAGTCATGTGGGCCCTATGGGTAAGTTGGTGTAATTTGGTACCTCAACTTCCTAGGGTCGTAAATTTTGCATATGACCTCCATTTTAGGCACGTGATATCCCATTGGAAAGGTATTTCAGAGAGCTACACATTTCACTATTAGAATCTAACTCTATCTATAGTTTGAATGTGGTGAGCCAAAAAACAACATTTAGGGCCCCAAAAGATCCATGCAAGTAGAGAAGGATGTGCTGACATGAAAACACACAAAATAAGCTAGTTGGATTAGGCGAGAGGCCACCCATATCCACCTAGAGAATGTGTGGGGCTTCAGACAACCCCAAAAGTGTAGAACTCACAATTATAAATAAGTACAGAAGGACGTGCTAAACAAAAACAGACATGAGGAGCCAATTGGAATAGGTGGGTGGGCACCAATATCCACCTGGATCAATCCTACCCCCTTAGGAAGAAATGGTCTCCATTGTGTTGAGTTTCCCCATCAGGTGAGGAAGCTTCTGCTGGATTTGGCCCCAGGTGAGCCACTTGCCTTGGTGTAGGAGTTGCCCTGCCTTGACAACTCGATAAAGATGGATTAGTTGTTGGCGAGTGCCCTTGACCTGTGTGTCCACTATCTGATTAATGGATGCTTGTTCCATGCAGTCAGCATTGAGCTCTTTTGGTGTTAGTTGTTCGAAGATATCAGAGGTGTCCAATAACGGTGGAAAATATGGCCGAAGGAGGTCCACATTAAATATTGGATGTAGACTAAGAAAGGGTGGAGTGTTGAGCTCAAAAGAATTTTTACCCACAACCTTGGTGATAGTGTAAGGCCCATAACAAAGTGGGTGAAGCTTCCGATGGGGCCTGGTGAGACACTCCTTTTGCAAATGTAACCATACTTTGTCAGTAACCTGAAACTGGTGTGGTACCCTGTGTTTATCATGGCGCTGCTTGTACTTAGCATTGGATTTATGAAAAATATCCTAGACTTATTGGCAGATGTGTTGAATCCGCTCAATGAATCTAGTGGCTTTGTTGATCGCAGACTGATCATGGGAAGAGTCTGTCTGTGTGGTGGAAAGAGGAAGTGAAACATCAATGGGTCCCAAGGGTTGGAATTCCAGACCCACCTAAAATGGTCTATGGTCGGTGGAATTATGGAGAGCCTTGTTGTAACTATGTTGGACATATGGGAGACTCTCGTCCCATGTATGGGGATTCTTAGAATTGTACATGTGGAAGATGTGCAAAATCATCTAATTGATGACCTCGGTTTAGCCATCGATTTGGGGGTGGAAAGAAGTGGATTTTGTGAGCTTGGTGTCCAACAGAGACCAAAGAATCGATGAAAAGGTGTTGAGGAACTTGTTGTCTCAGTCGGATATGATGGTTAGTGGTATCCCAAAGTGGACCCAAAGTCATTCGAAGAATATCTTGGTAGTATCTGCCACTATGAAATTCTTCTTACAAGTTGTGAGGATGGCCATCTTTGAAAATCGATCAACGACCAAAAACACGCAGTCATTTCCATGCTTGGTGGACGAAAAACCAGACATGTAATCCATTGAGATGGATTCCCACGAATTCTATGGAATAGGAAGAGGGGTGTATAAGCCTTGCTTCTTGATGGTTGTCTTGTCAATGGCGCAGGCAGCGAAATATATGATATACTTGTTGACGTCCTCTCGAATTTTTGGCCAAAAAAAATGTTTCTGAAGAACGACCATTGTTTTCTCTACGCCAAAATGTCCTACCACCTGACTGTAGTGGGATTCCCAAATCATCTTTGCAGGCTCACTTGTAGGAACACACAGATGGCCCATGTGGCATAATATTCTTTCATGAATGTGACAATCAGTGACAGTGGCTCCTGTACTCAAGAGATAATAGGCGGTGGCGATGTCTAGATCTTGCTGATAAAGTTGGGGCCACTCTGATGCTTCATGTGCACAGGAATGGAGCACAGTGTTGAGTGCATCCACAGGAGGCCGACTAAGGTAGTCAATGACACGATTGGAGATACATGTCCTATACTTGATGTTAAGCTGAAACTAGTGAAGGTAGGTGGAACAATATGATGGCGATCGTTCTGCAGTTTCCCTTGTGTTTGTATGAATTACAGAGCCTTTTGATCAGTGTGTATGATTGTCTCTTTCCCCAGAATGTAATGTTTCCATTGATGGAAGTCTTGTACAATGGAATACATTTCCTTTTCATAGGTGGATTATTTCTCAACATTATCAGAGAGTTTCTCACTATGGTATGCCACAGGATGCTTGTGCTGAGTGAGAACAATGCCCACAGCATAGTCAGATGCATCAGTCTCAATCTCGAATGGTTGTTGCAGATCGGGAAAGGAGAGTACTAGAGATGAGCACAAGCAATGTTTTAGATCATATAATGTTCATTGTTTCTCCTTCCCCCACATGAACTTGGACCTACCATCTCCCTTGGTCACCTGGCTAAGGGCCCATGCAATATGGCAGAATCCCAACACAAACCATCGGTAGAAATTGGCTAGTCCCAAGAAGCTCTGAAGCTCAGTCAGTGTGGTTAGGGATGGCCAGTCACGAATGACTTGGATATTAGTTGGATCAACATGTACCCCATACTCATCAACAATGTAGCCCAGGTATTGGACCATGTTCATGCCAAAAGAGAATTGTTCCAAGTTGGCATAAATCTTGTGTTGCCGCGGAGTGCTCAAAACCTTTTGAATATGTTGCAAGTGCCTCTCCCACGTTCTGTTGAAGATGAGGATGTCATCCAAATATACTACCACAAAGGAGTTGGTGAAGGGTCTCAATACATCATCCATCAACCTCATGAAAGTGGTTGGTGCATTTTTTAAGCCAAACGACATGAATATCCATTCATAGAGACCTTGTTTAGACTTGAAGGTTGTCTTCTAGACATCAATTGGTTCGATGGGAACCTATTGGTAGCAAGACGTTAGGTCAATATTGTTGAAGAATGTTTCCCCCTTGAGTTGGTCAAGAAGGTCATCAATCATAGGAATGGGGTAGTAGCTCCTGACTGTGATATTGTTTAAGGCTCTATAATCAATGCAGAGTTGCCAAGTCTTGTCCTTCTTCTACACCAGTACAATCGGGCTTCCTCAGGGGGAGGATTTGGGTATGAAGTGACCCTTTTGAATAATCTCTTGGATTTGACGTTTGATTTCATCATTCTCCATTAGCGAGTGTCGATAGACTGGTCCATTAGGTAGAGGTGTGTCGGGGGTCAAATCAATTGGATGCTTGACTTGGCAGTGTGTTGATACCCCTGTAAGCAAGGCGAGTATGTCTCTGTATTCTTACACAATCCTATCCACTTGATTATGCTACAAAGAGATACATTGTGTAGAGGAAACGGATGTGGCGATGAACTTCTTCTTACTGTGAGAACGAATCATAAAGAAGATGAACTTCCTGGTCTATCAAATGACCTAACTGCATTTCTTAGCAGTAGGCAGTGCCACCTCTGGGATCCTGTACAATTGTCTACCCAAAGTAATAATAACAATGTGGGGTTTAGAATCATACACAACATGACACTTCCACAAATATGGTTGTCCTAAAATAACATCACAAACTTCAAGGGGAGCAATATCACACAGTAACTTATATTTGAAAGGTTTGATGTCATAGGGAAGATGACATTATTGGCTGACACAAAGATCTCTTCCTTGATGAAGTGAGCCGATCATGTAGGGATATGGGTGTGATGTCATTGGCAGGTCCAGTCTCTTGACAACCTTTGTTGAAATCAGGTTCTTCTGACTACTGCTGTCGACAATGAAATGAATCAGAGCCCCCTTGACCCACATCTGTGAGTGAAAGAGGCATTCCCCCTCCTCTGGTTCTTCTGGTTTGCTTGGTCGTACTTTGGTGGTAGTGACTATGGCACTAGGTTCAACATCGATAATCTGCTTCCCTCCTTCAGGATTTGACTCGGGATCATAATCGGCCTCTGACTCGGAAGCCTTCAGCTCAACCAAGAGGGACTACTTGGAGCGACATTTATCGGTGTTGTGCCAAGGACTTTTATGGTACTCACACCATTTTCCCATGTCCTTATTTGTCTTCTCATTGCCCTTCTTGTGTTGCGGCTTGGACATATTGTCCTGAGGGTGGCTATATCAACTTGGTCCCTTGCTATGTGGGTTGGGGGTGCCTTTCCCTACTTCTGCTATGAGGGGTTTGCAGATCCAAACTCTCATTGTTTCTGCTTAAATTTTTGCTCAATCTTGACAACGTATCTATTATCCATGGCCAATTAGGTGATGTCCAGGACCTCCATTTTTGTTTGAATGTATCTATGCAAAATTCCATGGTATTTGAGCATGAGATTATTCTCAAAATATTTTATACCCAATTTGGTGCATAGTGTATGGAAAATATTGGTGAAGTCTGGTACTTTCTGGTCCTTTTCTTGACATAGGGTGGTCCATCTGGTGTATTGGTCCTCGTAGCTTCGAACATGGTATTATTGTTCTTTAATGGTGTTCTGGAAGGAATCCCATGTAGGGGCCACCAAAAAAATTTCATATTCTTCAACAACCCATTTCTCAGAGAAATTATCCCACTAGTCTTTAACATGGGGAATGACCTTGAGGAGTGGAAAAGTGATATTTTCCCTATCGGAAAAATTGTGGACCGAAAATATCCTTCGAGCAGATTCAACCATTTATCTACAACATCCACATCTATCAGTCCTTCAAATAATGGAATGTCAAAATTTACCTGTACCTTCAAGGGTGTTGCATGGCCACTTGATGAATATGCTTCTCCCGTGGGAAACCGTTGAAGGATCTACACAAATTTGTTCATCATTTCTTTCCTTTGTCATGGGAGGGATTCCTTGAGCAACATTTTAATAGGATATCCTGCTCCATCGTATTTCTTTTTGTCTCCCATGGGTTTTTGTTGGGATCGGTGTGACCGATCTGGTAATGGCTCGATTGGTTTGAGTCCCAACTACTTGTACCCAGACCTTGTCAGGGACATGGACGAAGAAAAATAAATGAAGAGAAGACCGCTCTGATACCATTGATCTGGATTTAGGAGTGGAATGAATTGATTAACAAACTGAATACAATAAACATAGAGATAGGAAGAATAACATAAATATCCAGTGAACAGTATTTCTATTAAATAATTAAATAGGCTGAAACTGTAAAACTGCAGAACTAAAACTTTCTCGAATGGTGGTAGTTATCTCTGAGAAGAGATGTGGCTGCTATGCACATCCTTCTTAGCATAATGGATTTAAATGAGGCTCCATATTCCATTTTCATATTACTTATGAATTCCAAAATCATATACATCCACAAACCTAACCCTAGAAGGTGAAATGCCAAAAGTCATGTGGGCCCTATGGGTAAGTTGTTGTATTTTGGTACCTCAACTTCCTAGGGTCATAAATTTTGCATGCAACCTTTATTTTAGGTGTGTGATAGCCCGTTGGAAAGGTCTTTCAAACAAATACAAATTTCTTCATCCATCTACATTTTGACTGTGGAGAGCCAAAAAAACAACGTTTAGGGCCCCAAAATAGCCATGGAAGTACAACAAGATGTGTTGACATGAAAACATACAAAATACGCCAGTTGGATTAGGCAAGAGGCCACTTGTATCCACCTGGAGAATGTGTGGGTCTTCAGATATCCCCATAAGTGTAGAACTCACAATTATAAAGTATTATAGAAGGACATGATGAACAAAAATGGACACGAGGAGCCAGTTGGAATAGGTGGGTGGCCACCAATATCCACCTGGATCACTAAGTTTGTGCAAATAGGAGATTATTGGAATGATATGACAATTGAGAAGGTTGTAGACTTAGTGCGGAAATATCAAGATTTATTTCGAACCAGATTCTCATAGATGAAGAGGATAGCAGACAACTTAGGAAAGATGAAGATCCCACTAAAACATGGAGCTAATACAGTACGAAAAAGACCTTATAGGTTGAACCCAAGGTACAAGGAGAAGGTCAAGGATAAAATAGATAGGATGCTAGACACTGGAATCATTGAACTAGTAGAAGAATCTAAGTGGATTATCCCAACGATGGTATAGGACAATAAGACAGGAGGAATTAGGATCTGTGTAGATCTAAGGAAATTGAATGGTGCATGCTTACATTATCTATTCCCAACACCATTCACAGATGAAGTATTGGAGAACGCAGGAGGTCAAGAAACATATTCTTTTATCGATGGATTCTATGGGTACCATCAGATAAGAATTGCACAGTAGGATATACACATAACCACATTGCGATGGAGTGGGGCAGTTATCAGTACATGGTGATTCCATTTGGATTGAATTCTCCCCTGTGGTTTTTTCTAGAGTAGTAGTGGTAGCATTGAAGGAGTTCATCCATAAATTTTTGGAAGTTTACTTGGATGATTGGACAGTGTTCAATCTACTGCATGATCATATATAATTTCTTTGGTTCATGTTAGATCAATGCAGACATTGGCATATTTCATTGAACTTAAAGACGTGTATATTTTGCACACCATTAGGAATTCTACTAGGACATGTCATATGAAAAGAAGGACTCTCGTTTGACCCAGCCAATATTACAATGATTCTGGAATTGGAGCCTCCGACATCAGTCATAAAGAAAAGGGAAAATTTGGGTCACACATGTTATTACAGAAATTTTATCAAAGGATATGCGCATATTACAACACCCGTGGAAAAGTTATTGAAGAAGGAAGCCAAGTTCCAATGGAATGAGAGCTTCTAGAAGGGGCTGGACATGTTGAAACAGACTGGTAACCACATCCATTTTGATATTTTAAGAGTGGAACAAGGAGTTCCATGTACATGTAGATGCATCATCCATAACATTGGGCATAATAATATCATAACTAGGAGAAGGGGACATCGATCATCCAATTGTGTTTGCAGGTAGGAAGTTGTCTATATCTGAGGAGAATTATACCACTATAGAATAGGAAGGATTGGCAATGGTTTATGCACTACATAATTTTAGACATTACTTTCTAGGGTCCCACTTCAAGATGTATACAAACCATTCAGCATTAAAGTACTTAGTAAACAATCTCGTATTAGGAGGAAGAATATGCAGATGGTTGTTATTATTTTAGGAATATGACTTTGAGATCATAGTGAAACCAGGAAAGTTGAATGTCGGACGAGATCATCTCTCACACATACTGACAGAAGAAGATGCAGGTAATTTAGATGATAATTTCCCAAATGTGCATTTATTTGCAGTAAGGATGGTGGATGATTACTTTGCAGATATTGTGGAATTTCTAATAACAAGTATGGCCCCCTATTAACTGAAAATTGTGCAGAGGAATAAATTGGTAGTGAAAGCAACATATTATTAGTTAATTGTAGGGAACTTGTATAAGGTAGGGTTGAATGGAATATTGCGGCATTATGTACTAGAACATGAAAGGCCGATTATACTGGAGGAATCACATGATGGGATTGATGGAGGACATTACACAGGAAAATCAATGACATAGAATATTTTATGCGTGGGGATTTGGTGGCCTACACTGCACAAAGATCAAATAACCAACAGAAGTGATGCTACTCTATGACAACAGGTATTTGTAGCATCCAGGGAAGTTTCACATGCACTAGTTAGGTCCCTATTTGATCTAGAAAATAACCAACACAGGTGATGCGCGAGTGGAAACCTTGGATGGAATAATCTTGGAAGGAATGGTGAATGGAAGTCAGTTGAAACTCTACAAAGACAGTCAACAATCTGCACAGTAATCTGGGCTGCACCAAAACCACTGTATTATAGTAAGTGTACCATAGTAACAAGAAAAATAAGAAAAACAAAATGAAAAGTAGAAAAAGGAAAGAAAAGAAATAAAAAGTAGTGATAGGAAAAATAAAAAGAGTGTTGAAATACCAAGGTATCAAAACTTGCATAACTGATATGATCATCACACATGACGATAACACGATGTTAAGTTCAAAGATAAGATACAGACAGGCCCGACTGTGAATTATATAGCTGGAAGAGAGAAGAACTGTTGCACAGGTTGGAAATGACAAGACCGTTAAAAGAAATCGGGAACTAAATGACATTTACATAACAGGTGTGAAAGGTTATAAAAGCATCATATAAGCATTAAATCAGAAAAGCCATCAGAAATCACAAACAAATCAACAGTGCGAAGGAGAATCATAAGGAATATTTGGAAACTAAGGAGAATTTAGTTACCAAGTCACCAACTACAACATCAGATTGGACAAGGCAGTTAAGGAAAGATGAGACAGGTATACTTGGCATGAGCACACAAAAAATCGGGAGGGTGGGAGAATCTAAGGCATTGTTGCATGCAAGAATAAGTGAACAGAGTTGACTTACCAGAGAAAGAGTAACCAAGCTACATAGACACACAAGTATCTTCCACCATTCCAGCATACAAAGAGAACAACACCACCAAAAATGGGAGGACCATCTATTGCAACAAATAAACAAACGAAGAAACTAGTAGATGTGGAGGTCGAGGAAGTGGTCAAAACTTCGGCCCCAACTCCAGCTGCAATTTTTCACAGAGATTATTTACCTCCGAGGAAGGATGATGCACCCCTAGTGACATTACTAGTGAACAGAACTAGTCCCAAAGGGTCTTAGTAGCAATGAATACATGCTCTACAAGGTGACCAACTTGAAATTTATGGACCATGATATCACTGACAAGAAAAAATTCCCTGAGTTGGCCAGGGATCAATACTTGTGCATGAATACCAACCCTGACACATGAGTAATTCGGGTGGAACCATAGGAATGGGTGTCAGGCTTGGAGAAAGTCGGGATACTGAAGTTGTTCGAAATTCCACATTTCAAACGAAGTATGGAACTCAATGCATGTATCAAGGTATTTCTCAGTTGCATCCATGGGGGGACACTTTGGCTAGATACCCTAGTCTTAATTGATACTACATTAATTGCGCATATGACAGGGTTGAGCAAAGAAGGCAAAGACCCATCATTACTATTCCACAAAATGGGAGAGAGATCCCTCTTCGAGGCAATGAAAGACAAGTATGACAGATTTATAGGCAAAAGGGGTCTATATGTGAAAATCATCAGCAACAAGGAGGTTTGGTTTACAAGGAATGTTTTGGCCTACAAGATGTTGTGAAAATGTCGAAGAGACAAAGTGCCAACAACAGTGATTTCTGCAGTAGAAAAATGAAAGGAAGGAGTTCAGATGAACTGGGTGACATTTCTTTTTAAACCAATTCCTACAAGATTACATAGATATTGTTGTAGGAAAATATCCCTGCAGACAGGTAGATCACCTCTAAGAGCTTGACCCTAACTCTAGACAGAAAATGCTTAACATGGACACTGACTTCCTTTCAAATCTATCTAAACTAACACATGAGAAGGAAAGATGACAGAAATACCTTTTATCGACGTTTGTCCCTGCACACTCCGAGTTGCGCTCCAATCCTTTGCTCCTCGCCGATTTTTGTGGACAAAACAAGATACGACCGCTTCCTACTCTATTGATATTAGCTTGAAAATAGATCTATCAATAAATGATAAGTTCATGTGACATTAAACACAAACTAGAAAGAAACAGGCCAAGCGTGTCATATTGATGAGAATAACGACAGCAGTACTTACAATCGTAGATCCGAATGCGATAGCTTCGTCAAGTCCTCTTCGTCTAACCCTTGCCTGAAAGATCTACGACCTGGATAACAGCAGCTTCACTGATCACTCTCCTTTGACTGACTATGAGTTTCCTCCAAGATCATAAGTTTCATATCTTCAATTCTTCCCCAATCAGCTCTGTTCTATCACTGCTTATGAGATCATAAGTTTGGTGTGATTCTCCTTTTTCCATTCCCTTTCACCATTAGAAGGTTTTCTTCTATAGCCTTGGAGAGGCTCAATAATCTTGAGATATCCTTGGGGAAGGTGAGGATTTTCCTCCTTCAGTTGAGGATCTTCCCTAAGATCATGGTTGAACTAGGGATTCGAATCCAACTACCTTCCAAGAATGAAAAGATCCTTCCCCCATTCATCTCAACAAATTAACAACTGCCCAGAATAGGTAGCGCTCCCTCAAAAGGGCCATCAGAGCGCTGTAGTGCTCCCTAGTAGGATTTAGGGGGGAGCCAACGCTCTCAAAATATATAACGCTCCCTCAAAAGGGCCAGGGGAGCATTATAACGCTCCCTGACAGGGGAGCGCCGGCGCTCCGAGGTAGTGTAAGGGGGAGCGCTCCCCTCCAAAACTCATTTTTTTGGGTGCTTTCAGATGGCAAAAGGTTTGCAAGCCTGTTGACTCATTTCTCCTCTTCCAAATCAAATGTTTGAGGTGTTTCAAGTGTCTTTCTCATGTCGTTATAGGC
Organism: Picea glauca; assembly: GCA_000966675.3. Classification (NCBI taxonomy): domain Eukaryota; kingdom Viridiplantae; phylum Streptophyta; class Pinopsida; order Pinales; family Pinaceae; genus Picea; species Picea glauca. Next base: position 283,316 of record JZKD02S1687072.1, read on the forward strand.
ACGACATAGGCATCATGTCAACATGCTTTCTTTGACACTTGCGACACTTGTGAGCAACATGCGATACTTGCGACACTTGTAATGACGACACTTGCGACACTATCGAAGTGAGTAATTTTGATGTGTAACAAATTGCCCCCCAAAGTATGAAGTTAGAATATGCGAACTGATAACTAAAATACTTTGTAGACGTTCAAGAAAGGGTATAGACTTGGAGAACCTGACAGAAGCTGCACACAAACATCCAACAAGTATCATGACATAATTCAAAACCCAAGGCAGGCATACCTATGCTTGGGTGATCAAGACTTAGCAGGATATGGCCGCCATAAAATACACTGCGGATCCATAATTGTATTGATACAAAAGGTATAGCCACCGAAGGTACAATGTGGATCTATACTTTGATGACTTGGACTGATCGTAGCCACGAAGAATACACATTGGATCTATGAAATGACAAGACATAGCCACGACCAATACAAAGTGGATCTATGTAACAGTGTATGTGTTTTTTGTCCAATAGAAACTCCTACGCAGCCTAGGCAAAGCACATATCAAAGTGATCACTCAACCCAGGGTCTTCTTACCAATCCCAATATGGTACGAATCCAACCATGTGAATAGATGTTCTGATGTCAAACATGGCAGAAACCACTTGATTACCGTTCAATGGTGTGAACCGTTAACAAGTGCGAGGGAGATCACCATTAATTTCGATGATTCCCAAGGTACCCTAGTACATTCCAGCGAATGTGAATAGATGAGCTGAGGTCGAACATCCGTGGAATCATTCGATCAGGGGTCAATGATGTAAACCCACTGTCGAACGTGAGGAGGCTTGCCATTGAGGCATGCAGGTCCCAAAGTACTAACTGGTTTCTAATTCTGATTCCCAGATAATGTGTTGAAGTCGACAGGAACAGAATCATCGAAGGAGGGCCTTGATGTATCCCCCATCAACGACATGAAACAGACATGGAGATGTAATTTGGCAGATCAAATGGACATGGACTGACATGGGTTTTGAGGCAAGATATTTGGGATGGTTGACTCTCGAGGCGGATACTTCCCTTGAAAACTGAGGCACAACAACAAAACATGACATGGACCAAAACTATGCAGTGGATACTGTGACTTGCGTCGGGTGACCCAAAGGAGTGAAAGGAGCTCAGAGGATTGGCTCAGTGCAGAG
>JZKD02S1687072.1:305839-335025 GCA_000966675.3 Picea glauca
TTTTCTTGGCTATTTTCTCTGATTTAACCAATGATTGTGTGCGAGTCTACATGGATGATTTCACTGTATATGGGGATGATTTTGCAGCAGGCATTGGATAATTTGGAGAAGGTACTAGTTAGGTGTAAAGAGACCAACCTCTCACTCAGTCATGAAAAATCAAGAATGTTGATCACTGAAGGAATTGTTCTAGGTCACCACATCTCTAGTACAAGAATAAGAGTGGACCCTACCAAGATTGACATTATTTCCCAAGTCAAGATCCCTAGCTCACAAAAGGAAATCAGAAGTTTCTTAGGGCATGCTGGCTACTATAGGAAGTTTATTCAAAATTTTACAAACCTAGCTGCCCCCCTTTTCAACTTGCTAACAAACGATGTTGAATTATGTTGGAATGAGAAATGCCAAATATCCTTTGAAATATTAAAAACAAAACTTTTGAGTGTCCCTACTTTGAGAGGTCCAAACTGGTCTCTTCCTTTCCATATTTGCACATATGCCTCAAATACCTCTTTGGGATTTGTATTAGGAAAAAGGGAAGGGAATATTCCTTATGCTATATACTTTGTTAGCAAGAACCTCTAAACTGCTGAAGCAAACTATACTATCACAGAAAAAGAATTTTTATCAGTAGTACATGCCATCAACAAGTTTAGACACTATATAATAGGATAAAAAGTTTTTGTACACACTGACCACTCAGCTATCAGATTTCTAATGAACAAACCGGTTACAAATGCTAGAGTGACTAGATGGTTGTTGTTACTACAAGAATTCAATATCACTATCATAGATAGGCGTGGAAGAGATAATTTAGTTGTTGATTTCTTGTGTAGACTTATTCATACAGGTGACAGTACTCCAGTAGATGATGATTTTCCAGATGAGAATTTATTTTCCATTTCTACTTACACCCCTTGGTATGCAGACATAGCCAACTATATGGTAACCAGAAAGTTGCCTCAAAGTATGACATTCATAAAAAACAAAGAATTATTTAGCTAAGTGCCAATTATATGTGGCATGAGGATACCCTATACCAAACTAGACCTAATTTGGTAATCAGAAGATGTGCTCGGGAAGACGAAATGCAAGATATCTTCATATCTTTCCATGATGGCCCATGTGGAGGCCATTTTTCTGACAAAAGGACAGCTTACAAGATTCTACAGTCTGGTTATTATTGGCCAACCATCTTCAAGGATGCAAAGAAATACATGGCCAACTGCGATGATTGCCAGAGAATGGGAAAACCTACAGTAGTCGACGAAATGCCACTCCAAGCCCAAGTAGTGATCGAACCCTTTGAAAAATGGGCCTTAGATTTTGTAGGACCTATCAATCCCATGTCCCACAGAAAAAAAGTACATATTAGTTTGCATAGACTATGTAACAAAATGGGTAGAAGCCAAGGCTTTGTATTTAGCCAATGAACAATATGTTGTAGACTTTATCTTTGAGAAAATTTTCACTCGTTTCGGGGTACCTCAGGAAATAGTCACTGAACAAGGGACACAATTCACCTCAAATTTGGTCAAGGCTCTTACTGAACAGTACAAGATCAAACACAAAAATTCTTTTCCCTATCACTCCCAAGACAATGGCCAAGTAGAATTGACCAACAAAGTGATTGAGGCTATCCTCACTAAGACTGTTCAACTACATCACAAAGACTAGGTTGATAGGTTTCCCGAGGCCTTGTGGGCCTACAAGACAGCTTGGAGAAATACAACAGGCCATACACCTTATGGGTTGGTGTATGGGAAATAGGTACTATTGCCCATAGAGTTTCAGGTAAAAACCTTCAGAACTGCCATGCAATTAGGGATGGACCTGAACGAATCTCAAAAACAGAGGCTATTACAATTAAATGAGCTTGATGAGATAAGACAAGATGCTCTACAAAGAACCACCCTAATACAAGAGCAAAGGACCAAATGGAATGACAAGTACATTAAAAATAAGTCCTTCCAGTCAGGTGATTGGGCCCTCCTATATGATAGCAGATTCAAAAAAATTAAAGGTAAATTGTCTACTAGATGGATGGGGCCCTATGAGGTTGATATAGTTTATGAAAATGGTTCAGTAAGGATAGAGACCATTGATGAAAATCAGACTTCCTTTGTTGTGAATGGGCATCGACTGAAGGTTCATCATAAGCCTTTGTCAAAAGAGGATTTCGTTAAAAATGTTCTTCAAAGTTCTGAAATGAAACTGGTAAGTAAGAGGGTTTCCCCTCTTGCTGACCTACCACAGTAAGTTCAATTTCGTAAATTCATCTTTTGTACATAGGTGTGTCATTAGATAAAATCTCTCTTTTATTTTTCTAATTTAACTAACAAAAACAAAACAAAAGTTGGTTGTGTTCCCATCTAGACAAACAAATAAGGAGGGCATATACTAGATGGAGTCTTCATTAAGTTTTTCAGACTCCTTAAAATTGAAAACACTGGCGAGCAGGAACTGGCCCAGGATCGATAAAAATCCATGGGATAGTATAAAGAGTTTCCTTTAAGTTTTTCAGACTCTTTAAAATTGAAAACATTGACAAGCAGAAACTAGCCCGAGTTCGATAAAAATCCATGGGACAGTATATAGAGCTTCCTTTAAGTTTTTCAAACTCTATAAAATTGAAAATATCGGTGAGCATTAACTAATCTGGGCTTGACAAAAATCCACAGAAAAGTAGTAGTTAGGATTATTATCGTTATGTTTGTAATAAAAGAGGAAATGCCAGCAGAAGCTGTGATCACCTTGGTTGCGAAAGAAAAGGGGTTTTGTCATCTCAGTAACTTGTCATTTCAGAATACCCTCCTATTACAGAGCTCTCTTGCATTATTCCTCTACAAAATTTTGGTAACTACATGGTTTTTCAATCGAATCTGATCACAGAACACCAACTATTTCTACAAGTCACTGCCACCAGAATCTTTGTCAAAGATCTTTCAAGCACCAGAAAACAATGTTCATCTTTGTGCTTATTCGGCACTAATGATCACCTCTATGTTCATCCATCACTAAGGGCCACCCCTGCACCAAATCATCTCGTTATTCTTATCCAGTATCGGATCCTATCCGGTATTAAGGAAGGGACACTACGATATTCTGGTACTAATTATGAGTTCTACACACAAGTGATCCCGTACTAGTTCCAACGCTGCACACAGGTGATCTGGTACTTAGATGATCCGGTACTGGTAAGGATGTGACTGGTAACTCTCATCATATTTCCAAGTTGTTGTTCAATTATTAGTACAAGGATATATAGATTCAACATTTTTTTTCGTTTTATTTAAAGGAATTAGACTAAATATACATTTAAAAACATCTGGTTTCTCTCGGATCATGACATACCCTTTCTTTCACGAACCTTTGCAAAAACTCCTCGACCAAATTTTCGTAAGAGAAGATGTCCCTATCCCCAAAAATATTAAGAGTTCAAGGTCATGATGTCTCTTACCATATAAAACTCATACTCCCTCTACCTATCCAGTAAATAATCCCATAGAAAGTGATACTTGATTGGAATGTGCTTCATCTTGGAGTGCATCACTGGGCTATTTTAGATACTGATGGTGCTTGTATTATAACAATATATTGGAATGGGTTTGTTGAGTCCCTCTTTTGACATATATAATGCCCTATATTACCTTGTATCTAAGCCTTTTTTCCTATGCTATGAGCCTATACTTGACTATTTTCCTCCCACACACATACCTAATGACCGTGTTCATGATCACAAGAGGTAATTGATGATTTAAATCATGTTTTGTTTAACTTTATTGAATTAATTCGATCAAAGTGTTATATTTCATATAGTTATAATAGTTTGACTCATGAGCAGCTTATCTGGTACTTGCGTTATTCTGGTACTACCAGACATGGTGCAATCCAGCACCAAATCTATTCTAGTACCCAAGGAAGTTTTGATCCGATACTATGTTCTGTATTCATTCTGGTATTGTTTGCTCTACGTCCATTCTGGTACCAGACTCGCGACTGTGTGTATTCCGGTACCAAAACCTCTGTTTCCAGAATGCACCAGTTGGACCAGTAGGGTGGTGAATATTTTGAGAAGGTAGTTGAAAAGAAGCTCCCCAAATCATTTTTCCAAAATACGAGAGACTCCATCGCTCATGCACTTCGTGTCATGAGGATGGAATCAATTCCTAGAAATTCGATGTAAATATCAATTGTAAAATCTCTCAAACTGTTTAATGATTATCTATAGATATTGATAGTATCAGCTTAACTTATATAAGGAATGTTGTATAGGGAGTGGAGAATAGGGAATGTAACGAAGTATGCTATTAGAACCAGATGATACCTATCATTTTTATGTATGAAGTAAAAGACTGTTGATCCAATTTACCAGTTGAATTAATGCAAAAGATCGTTTATGTCAATTCTTGAATGTGAGTGAAAAGCTTTAGTCTGTTACTTTTTTAAGAGGTTCCTTGTTGGTTCGGCAAGGTCCCACCACCTCAACTAAGGTAAACCTCCTTGTATACGTTCTATGTGTTTGTGTGGATATTTTACAGCAGTGTGTGCATGATTCATCTTTAATTTATTTTCAGAGTTCAACATTGAGTTAATCGTTTTGGATTGTTGTGAATAATCAGGTGCTAGATTGAATAGATATTTCATTCTCAAATGTTGATGATGGCCATTTAATTATTTGAAGTGTGGAACTGATATCTTGAGTTTAAGATTGCAATAGATTTAGTATATCAAGGAACCAGAGGACTTTATACCTCATCTTCATGCTCTGTAATGAAGTCTCTTAGTTATATTGAATATTCCTTGTGCTGGTTTGTTTGAATCACATGAAGTTGGAGTTGGTTTTGATTTCAAGAGTGATTGGATTTGATTTCTTTTTACTATATTGATTTCTATAGAAGACAAGCTTCCTGAGTTCACCCCTTTAATTCATGAGCCTGAAATGAACAGAATTGTTTCATTAGGATAACATCTCTTTAATTGGTTGTTTATTTATAGTTTTCTCTTCTAAGTTCAAAGACATTTGAAGTATTTAGAAATCATAGAAACAAAGTTTTTTTTATGTTATTAATTATTTGCTATATGCAACAGACTTAGGTAGGTTACATGTTCTCGACACATATTGTGTAACAACTCTTTTGATTACGAATCCTGGATTGACATTTAAATGAGTGTAAGATATATATTGAACATATTTGTACACCAACAGGTCTCATAATACTCAACCTATATATTTGTCATAGTTTTTTTCATCCATAGAACATGTGTACAACATGTTGTTATTGCAATATACTCTACCTCGGCTATAGATAAATATATTGATGAGTGTTTCTTGCTTAACCATGATACTAAACACTCACCCAAGTAGAGCGTTGCTCCACTGGTGATTCATCAATCATCAATGCAACCTACCCAATCTACATCTGTGTAGGCAATAAATGATAGATCCTTTCCGTTTGGATACCATAATCCAAAATCTTTTGTTCCTTTGAGATATCTAAAAATCCTCTTCACTACTAATACATGTGATTCCTTTGGTGCTGCTTGAAATCGTGTCACTTTTCCAACTACCTACATTACATCTAGTCTCAATGATGTCACATATAGTAAGCTACCAATCATTGACCTGTATTGCCTCTGGTCTATAGACTTTGAATCATTATTTTTTCTCAACTTGCAACTGGTTTGCATAGGAGTGGTAACTACTTTGCAATATTCCATTCTGAACCTATTTAGCATTTCTCTGATATACTTAGTTTGAGAAATAAAAATTGCTTGGTTTTTTTAACATGTCTTAATGTAGAGTTTGTTGTCTGCACTTCCTTTCCATAGTTCGTAGGGAGTTTTTTCATTGGTGTTTCTGAGCATTACTCTATTTTGAATGTGAACTGTTGTATGCACTGCATGTCTCCCAAAAATATATGTCAATTTGGAATCCATTATCATTGTTTGAGCCATTTCCTATGTAATTATCATCCATTATGATAATGTTCCTTTTTCTCTGAACCAATCTATGAATCCATGCTCTCATCCAATTTCATATATTTTTCCAAACCTGTAAGTTTTCTTACAAATCCATCTCTTTCCATATGGTCCAAGACTCTACTTGCCCAACTGTCCATAATGCTGACCCATTTATCACTATACTATCATGAAGTCTTGATTACTCTATCAAATTTTACTTTTGCTAACTGACTTCTCTAGATATGTCTTTTCAAAATATGCAAGTTGCTCGAAGGATGGTTCTTTGGTCTCTCACAACTATTGCATAGACTCCCCCTGTATAATATTCATATTACCTGGGAGTCTCTAAGCCATATGGCTCAGAACAATTCTTGCTCTGATGTGTATTCATCATCATCTTCATTGGTAGATTCATCATCTCTATGAGCTCTCACTTATTTCTTTATGTCTATGGATTCATATTTCACTACAATACCTGAAAGTACAATCTCTTGAACCTGTTCCTTATTTACTTGTCCTTCTTTTCTTTCATTTATTTTCCAAACTTTTCTATATTTGACATCCTTCTTTTTCTATGTAGATTTTTCTTCATCTCATTTTATTGCCAATCTTGCGATCTTTGGGACCTAGTCTTTGTTCACTCGTTCTTCCTATTTTCTTATCGATACTTTCTTATATTTGATAGCAGTGTTCTCTTTCATAGAAGTATCGATCATGCTTCTATAATCACGAGCTATGTGTCCATAGTTATGAAATTTGTAACATTCAATGTTACGTGAGGCCACATAGTCATATCTTGCTTGAAACTTTATTTTATAATCCCTGCAATATACAACCTTATGTCCAAAGTTAGTACAATAAAAACAATGACCATAAAATAAATTTGCATACCTCGGAGTGAATGATCTTTTTTGTGGTGTAGTCCTTCTGAATTTCTTCCTTGAACAATCATGATCATGATTGAAACTTCTTTTTGGATTGAACATGGATGGTCTTTTTGAATATGTATCTTTATTAGTTTTCTTATATTATGGTTGACCATGATTCCTTCCTTTGAGTAATTTTGCATAACTCTTTCTATTTTCTTGATTCTTGTTTTCTATAAATGTAGAGTGCTTCTCTTCATTCTCTACAACTAATGTGGATGTTTCTGTCTCTTCAACGTTCTTGTTGAGATTGACGATTGTTGGCCCTTGAACAAGTTTTGAGGATACTTGGTCATGTTTGACCTATTTTTGGGACTTCGACAAGCTGTCGAAGGTGGAGCACAAGTCGAAACAGAGATCGCGGGATCTTGGCCCCTGTTTAGGGATTTTGGGGTTTTGGGCTTATGTAATGGGTATGGGGATGTCAGCCCATGGGTTTACCGATGTTTAGGCTCTCTTTGTAATGTATAAATATAAGTCTAGGCAATGTAAGAGAAGGAGGGAGAAGAGGTTTTTGGTGCTATGCTAAGTGCAAGTGATAATTGTAATTTCTTTGTGCATACTTTGTGATATTTACAAGGCTAAGTGCAAGTGATTGTAAGAGACTGTGAAGAGGCTTTGTGTTGTAACTCAAGGAGGAGGTTCTAGTGCAGTGCATGCAGATCTCCTGTCCTCTGCGGAGTAAGATATCATGGCTCTGTGCATGTAGAATATTGACAGGAAGAAATAAATAACAAGAGTTGGTGGACGTAGCCCCAGGGTGGGGGTGAATCACGTATATCCTTTGTTGTGGTTGCTTTGTGATTTATAGTTGATCTCTCTTTTATGTGGTTAAATGCTTAGTGCACCAATATATGCTTAAAAGAATCTAATATGGTATCTTGGTGCTGAATAATGTGAATGAATTCTAGATCTAATCTATGTTGGTATGCTTAGTGATTGAATCTATTGGATATGTGTGAATACTGCGCTAATATATTATTAGGGTTTAGTTGCGTTGTAAACTAAGACTGGATATTAATAAACTATAATTGCTAAGTGCTTTGTTAAGGTGTTACAATCATAGATATGTGCCCGAACTAAGGTTGCAGACATCTGAGTCCTCCAACCTCTCCTACCTCTACCTTGAGTGAGACTTCATATTCTTTGCAAGTGTTGTCGAAAGGGTGGATAGTTAGGGTTTTTTTGGTGCGTTGTTGTAAGCGTTGAACCCTGGGTCTTCCCCTGTGCCAACAAATGGTTCTATTACCGGGACCGAAATTGTGATTGTTGGGAACTAAAGAAACGAAACCTCTGTACATAGATATGTTTCTTTAGTGCGCAGTAGTCTATTTGACCTGTGAAGATTTGTGCCAAGAAGAAAATTCAGATATGAAGAAAAGAGGTAAGACCTGAAAGCTTTGTGCTTTGATAAAGGTAAGAACAGTGAAATTTTTTTATTGAAAAGGTAAGATAAGTGGAGTTTTTTGTTTCAAAAGTATGGATCTATGTATGTTTGATAAAAAAATTCCTAGCTTGAAAAGTAGGGCACAAATATATGAAAGAAGGTTTGATATGAGTAGATCTGACAAAAATAGTGAAAGATATGTTATTCCTATGCATATAAAGAATGTTTGGACTAACAAATGGATGTAGGATCCTAGAAATAATTTTTTGCAGGCTAGCTACAATGATCCTAGTGTGCAGTTGGGGATCATTTCAAATAAAGAGAGGATTAACTCTGCTTTATAGTTGCATAAGATCGAGACATCTTGCTAAGGAATGCCCTGGTAGAAGACCTAGTTGTCTTTGTTGTAAAGCTATCGATCATGAAGTTTTAGATTTCCCTAGAATGATTGCTAAGCTTGATAGAGTGAATATGAGACAAGAAAACCATGAGGAAGTTCAATAAACTAAGACCATGGAAGAACCCCAGAAAGAATCAGAGAATGTATTGCTACAAATGAAAGAAACACTAAATGATCGCAGACATATCAAATTATCAGATATCTTCAAAGAAAAATAATGCATAGAAGAAAGAATATGAGACTTCGACATTGACTGTGTTCTGGATGAAGAAACACAAGTGAATATCACAATAGAAAGAACTTGGGAAACTTTAGGAAAGTCTGTTATAATTCCTTCATTGGGAGGAATAGGATTATTTAGAGGAAAGATGATAACCCTATGTGGAAGATGAACCCAGATATCTATGAGTTCTCATGGAACTTCGATAGAGGAAGATTTTGAGATTGTTAAATTTATTGAGAATAGCACCCCATTTGCTATATTAATAGGAAAACCTTGTATTGAAACAGATCAGGACAGAAGGAAAGAAGAGGAAGTCTTAGAACAGAAGAAGCAAGAATTAAAATATTTCATGACTAGGAGGATAGCACACTTTATTGAAGAATAGGAGAACAGACCGAAGCTACTTAGAACTAGAAATTTGAATGTCGAAGTTGAAATAACACAAGCAGACTCACAAACGAGTATAACATCTACCCCATGTGGAGAAGATGTATTACTCTCTGGACCCATGAAATAATCTCAGCAGCATGAAGTTACTATGCCAAAAGAAGATAAGAATCATAATGTAAAGAGGATAACCGAGATGAAGACTACAGGGAAGAAGGATAAGAATCTCAGTAAGAAGAGAGAAAAGATAGAAAGGTTACAGAAGGTTCTAGAGGGGACTTTACAGAGGGAAGGTTTGAAAAACTATAACTTCACCGAGATATCATAGCAACGCAACATGGTGAAGAAATATAGTCATTGAAAGAATTATAATCATTAGCCCGATGCCCCGAACGGTTAGAAAAACATTTATGGCTAGAAAGCTCATTGTCAAACTATTGGGATTGCGCCGCAATGGACAGAACTACATTGATGAAGACCTCTTGTCCATTGGAAAGACCCGTTACATCATTGTCTACTTATTGCGTCGATTGTTGCAAAGAAAATACTTTTGCGAATTGTATCCTAGCCAACTCATTGCTACCGTGTTGTGTTTAGTAAGATCGACACTGGTTCTATTTCTTTGAGCACTCATTCATCCACTCGAGTTATCTAATATAAGCGTTCATGTTGAATGAGATCATCACCGCAGAGAAAATCATCGAAGATGTTCTGGTTGACTTGATGGTTGAGAAAGTAATGTCCGCATGTATTCAAGCTTCCTCGACAAGAGGAGTGCAAGCCTCCTCGTCGACTTCTCGGGGATCCAGACCATCCTGATTTGCAGAAGAGAAGAGAACCAAGCATTGAGATGACTTAGCAAATGTGAAGCTAATCTCGACCATCCTACTCGAATGCATCCCACCTTTGGCCAGCGTGGTGAGTTGTGACAGTGTCCCAAGAGACTTTGATTACACCCTGGTTACTGTGTACCTCCCGAAGGGGATACGTGCAGTTAGAACATAGCAGGATAAGATCAGGACATTGAAGTTCAGCAAATTCAACCTAGGGGACTGCAAGAACTACAACATGCTCACTCCTTACAAATACTTGACCAGGACGAAGGGGAAGAACTCGAAAATAATCTCCTTGCCATGGACTATGAACCTCGCACAGTCCACCCTCTTAAATGTAATGAAGATCCCACACTTTGGAAGGCACCAGGAGGTTAGCGCATGTGTTAAGCTCCCGCTCTCATGTTACCATGGTTTCTACCTATGGCTATACCGACACATCACAGTCGATTCGACAGTGATCCATAGGATCATCAGATTGAGCATGTAGGGAACCGACCTGCAGGACTTCTACCCAGGGAAGGTTACAGATCATGCATTGACATAGAAGATCAAAGACACATATGGTGATGTAGCAAAGGGAATGCAAGGCTACAACGTAGCTTCCATCCAGAATGGAGCAGTGCACCTGGCCTACCAGCTGATTGTAGGAAAACTCATGAGAACGAACATACCTACACAAGTCACAGGATTCATTGTTGACCTCATCGAGAAATGTGTAGAAGCACTCCAGATGAACTAAGAAAAGTACTTGATCAACCAGCTGGAATTAGACTATCGTGAATCTCAGGATCAGGGATATGAGTTCCACTTTAGTTGGCTCATGATCCTCATCTCATTTACCGCTTGGGAGATGTTAGAAGGTGTGACCTTCCGAGACATTGAACTGTTCGATCCACTCACTATGAATTTAACCATGCTTAAGTACTCGAGCTATATGGGAAAATAGTGGCAGTCGAATGTGGTCTTTCATACATATTATCTCCAACTGAAGAGGGATATTGGAGTTTTCCATCACATGACACTAAAGACCATGCACCAGTTCAGACCCCTCCTGAAGTTTCACGCTGATCATCACTTCATCTAAATCACCGTGCATGAAGATGAGCATAAAGAATAGCTTCAATCATACTACAAGCTCAGAGAGGAGGACCTCGAAGAGATAACCAAGCACTGGTCTGCAAATCTCCTCATCCCTTCTAAGCCCACAGAAATGTATGAACCTGAACTAATTGGCATCCTGAAGACCACTCATGAAGCAAAGGATACTCCTGGACCTATCAGAATGAATAAGACCGAAGAGGTCCAAAAATTGAGTAGCGCATCGGAAGAAATTGTTTCAGTATCATATGGTCAAGGGGGTGATGACGAAGTAGATCAAGAAGAGACCAATGGAAAAGAAGATCAACAGAAGTAGGGAAAAGTACCACCTCTTAGGGATCATGTTGATGAGGTTGATCCGTTGAAGAAAATGAATGTTTTCCCCATGAAACACACTTCCCTAAAGAAATCCAGAGCCACCTTGATCAAGATGCAGACTGTGCTCACTGTAGATGACTTCGACTTCATCATCGCAGCCATAGCAGATGCCTCATAGGACATATTGCAGAAATATGAAGCCAAGCAAGAGGATATGTATGACATGATCAAGGTTTAACTCAGAGGGGTACAGAAGGCCCTTCAATCCAATTGCGCAGTATCCACTACTGCCCTTCCATCTTAAGAACCAGAGTTGGGAGATGAGCCTGCCCAACTCCGTAGACTAGCTGATGTGACTAAAGGTCACCTTTGTCAAGCACAAGCTGAGAAAGACCAGACCACAGCAGCCCTGAAACAAGCCCAAGAAGAAATGGTAGAGAAACTTCGGGTCACACAAAAGGAGAAGGATGACCTTCAAACCAAGTTTGAAGAAGAGAGGGTGTAGGTCAAGAAAGAAAAAGAGCAGTTTCTTGCAGAGTAGCTTGGAATCAAAGAAGCAGTCGACAGAGCACTTCGCTCTATGAAGGGATTAGAGCCAAAGGCAAAAGACCAAGTGGAGCATCAAGTAACGCAACTTGTGGAAGCTATCGAACAGCTTCAACAAAGAATAGCAGACTTAGAGCTATGAGCAGTGCCCAACACTCTAGAGGATGTAAGAGATCAAAGAGAAGAAATTGCTCGAAGCGTAGTTGAGAGAATCAAGGTCCTCTCCATGGAATGTAAACGACTAAGTGATAGCAGTGCCTAGACTTATGAGTGACTCACTGAGAATCCTAAATTGAAGGCACTGGAGTCACAACTCTAGGAGGAAAATCAGCAAGCAGGAATTGTACAGGTGTAGTTGAAGCCCCTGTCAGCAGTCGAGAGGATGAAGTGATCCCAAGAACAATGCATTTCTCAAAATCAGGTCCAAACCATTCAGAGAAAAGTCATGGAAGTGACTCAGAGGATCCAACCAATACAAGACGAGGCTTTCCAACTGTTTGCAGAAATTGAAGATCGAGGATCAAAACTGGAGCAAGTCGTCACTAGAGCTGAACAACGCTTAGAGAGACCTGTCAATGAAGCACTTATCCAATAGTTCATCGATCAGGAGGTTGTGGCGCAGCAATAGGTCAAAGCAACTCGAGCCAAAATCGAGGCTTTTGAAGTAGAGCTACCCAGACCAGAGTGACTCGGCATGAGTCACATTTGAGTGTTGGGGGCCTGTTGGCCCTTGACCAAGTTTTGAGGATCCTTGGTCATGTTTGACCAAGTCTCGAGGTGGAGCGCAAGTCGAAACAGAGATCACAAGATCTCGGCCCTTGTTTAGCATTTTTTGGGTTTTGGGCTTATGTAACAGGTATGGGGATGTCGGACCATGGGTTTACCCATGTTTAGGCCCTCTTTGTAATGTATAAATAGAAGTCTAGGCAATGTAAGAGAAGGAGAGAGAAGAGGTTTTTGGTGCTATGCTAAGTGAAAGGGATAATTGTAATTGCTTTGTGCATACCGTGTGATATTTACAAGGCTAAGTGTAAGTAATTGTAAGAGATTCTGAAGAGGATTTGTGTTGTAACTCAGGGAGGAGGTTCTAGCGGCGTGCGCACAGATATCCTGTCCTCTGCAGAGTAAGATATCATGGCTCTGTGCATGTAGAATATTGACAGGAAGAAATAAAGAATAAGAGTTGGTGAACGTATCCCCAGGGTGGGGGTGAACCACGTATATCTTGTGTTGTGGTTTCTTTGTGCTTTATGGTTGATCTCTTGTTTATGTGGTTAAATACTTAGTGCACTGATATATTCTTAGAATAATCTAATATGGTAGGTTGGTTCTTAATAATGTGAATGAATGCTAGATATGATCTATGTTGGTATGCTTAATTCTTTAATCTATTGGATCTATGTGAATATTGCGTTGATCTATTATTAGGGTTTAGTTGTGTTGTAAACTAAGATTGAATATTAATGAACTATAACTACTAAGTTCTCTGTTAAAGTGTTACAATAACAGATCTGTGTCCCAGCTAAGGTTGCATACATTTGAGTCCTGCAACCACCCCTGCCTCTACCTTGGGTGAGACTTCATCTTCTTCGTAGGTGTTTCCAAAAGGGTCTATTGTTAGGGTTTTCTTGGTGAGATGTTGTAAGCGTTGAACCCTGGTTCTGCCCCTGTGCAAACAAGGATGGAACTAGAAATGTACTAATTGTAGGCCCTTCAATCCAGCTACGTAGTATCCACTGTGCTCTCGCCATCACAAGAACTATAGTTGGGAGATGAGCCTACCCAACTCCGCAGACTAGTTGATGTGACCAAAGCTCAACTTCATTGAGCACAAGTTGAGAAAGACTAGGCCATAGCAACCCTGGAACAAGCCCAATAATAAATTGTAGAGAAATGTCGGGTTGCAAAAAAGGAGAAGCATGACCTTCAAACCAAGTTTGAAGAAGAGAGGGAGTAGGTCAAGCAAGCAAAAGAGAAATTGCTCATAGAGTATCTTGGAATCAAAGAATCAGTCGACATAGCACTTCTCTATATGACAGGCTTAGAGCCAAAGGCAAAATACCGAGTGGAGAATGTGCAGGATCAAAGAGAAGCAATTGCTCGAAGTGTAGTTCATAGAATCAAGGCCCTCGCCATGGAATATAAACAACTAAGTGATCGCAGTACCCAAACTTATGAGTGACTCACTGAGAATCTTGAATTGAAGGCACTAGAGTCACAACTCCAAGAGGAAAAGAAGCAAGAAGAAACAACACAGGCACAGTTGAAGCCCCTGTCAGTAGTCGAGAGGATGAAGTGATCCCAAGAGCAATGCACTACTCAACAACAGGTCCACACCATTCAGAGAAAAGTCATGGAAGTGACTCAGAGGCTCCAACCAATACAAGACAAGGCTTTCCAACTGTTCGTGGAAATTGAAGGTCAAGGAGAAGAACTGGAGCAAGTCGTTACTACAGCTGAACAATGCTTAGAGGGACCTTTCAACGAAGAAGTTATGCAAGAGTTCTTCGAGCAAGAGGTCATGGCGCAACAACAGGTCGAAGCAGTTTGAGACAAACTCGAGGCTTTTGAAGCAGAGCTACCCATACCAGAGTGACTTAGGAAGATTCATAGGTGAGTTTTGGGGGCCTATTGGCCCTTGACCAAGTTTTGAGGATCCTTGTTTATGTTTGACCTATTTTTGGGACTTCGACATGATTTCAAAGGTGGAGCGCAAGTCGAAACAAAGATCGCGTGATCTCAACCCATGTTTAGGGATTTTTGGATTTTGGGCTTATGTAATGGGTATGGGGATGTCGGCCCAAGAATTTACCCATGTTTAGGCCCTCTTTGTAATGTATAAATAGAAATCTAGGCAATGTAAGAGAAGAAGGGAAAAGAGTTTTTTGGTGTTATGCTAAGTGCAAGAGATAATCCTAATTTCTTTGTGCATACTGTGTGAGATTTGCAAGGCTAAGTGAAAGTGATTCTAAGAGACTGCGAAGAGGCTTTGTGTTGTAAATCAGGGAGGAGGATCTAGCGGAGTGCCCACAGATATCTTGTCATCTACAGAGTAAGATATCATGGCTCTATGCATGTAGAATATTGACAGGAATAAATAAATAAGAAGAGTTGGTGGATGTAGCCCTGGGGTGGGGGTGAACCACGTATATCCTTTGTTGTGGTTGCTTTGTGCTTTATAGTTGATATCTTGTTTATGTGGGTAAATGCTTAGTGCACTTATATATTATTAGAAGAATCTAATATGGTAGATTGGTGCTGAATAATGTGAATGAATGCTACATATGATCTATTTTGGTATTCTTAGTTCTTGAATCTATTGGATCTGTGTGAATACTGTGCTAATCCATTATTAGGGTTTAGCTGTGCTGTAAAATAAGACTAAATATTAATGAACTATAACTGCTAAGTGCTCTGTTAAGGTGTCACAATCATAGATTGTGTCCCAGCTAATGTTGCAGACATCTAAGTCCTGCAACCACCCCTGTCTCTACCTCGGGTGAGACTGCATCTGCTTCGTAGGTGTTCCCAAAAGGGTCAGTAGTTAGGGTTTTTTTGGTGTGTTGTTGTAAGCATTGAAACCTGGGTCTTCCCTTATGCCAACAATGATTTTTACTCTTAGTGTGACAACTTCTTCTTCAAGATTCTTAATATCTTCTTCTTTATTCATTATCTAAGACTTCATGACCTCTTATGTTCTCTTTGCTTCTTCAAGTTGGATTTTCAATGTAATTATTTCTTCTTCCAGTCTTCTCTCTTATTTACTAAATTCATCCTCATGTTGTTTAAGAATTATATTCTCTCTTATCTCTTCTTATATGTCTTTAAGAATTACATTCATTGGAAGCACCAAATTCTTTTGTTTTCCAGCTGCAACTGGAAGGAGGCTCCAACCCCCTAGTTTCTCAGGATACAACCTGAGGTAAGATTCAACTCCCCAATTCTCTGGCTACAACTAGAAGGAGGCTACAACCCCCTATGTTCTCCGAATACAACTAGAAGGTGGCTACAACCACCTGTCCTTTCCCCATCTAACTGCTCTGATGTATAAGTAGAATGATGGAACCACTATCACACTATCATTGTGAGATATAATGTTGTAAACCTGTACCAATCAACCTGCACCAAACAACCTATACCAATAAACCAAACCATGCATCAACCTGTACTTCAACTTGTAATCAACATGTACCATATAAAAGTGCATCAACCATGCACCAACCTGTACCAAACAACATGTAATCAACTTTGTTGGAACATGGGCAAACCGAGGTTTCAACGCTTCAACAGTGCACCAACAAAACCCTAACTAATGACCCTTTCGACACCACCTGCGAAGCAGATGAAGTCTGACCCAAGGTAGAGGTAGGGGTAGTTGCAAGACTCGGGTGTCTGCACCCTTATCTGGGACACAGATCTGTGATTCTTACTCTTACCAAGAAATTTAGCCTAGTTCATTCATCAACATTTAACTCTCATGGCACTCCGCAGATGGCACAGAGCACCGCAGCATTCACTTAGATCTAGGTTAAGTTAGCACTTAGAAACAGAAAAATAGGTCTAGTACTCATCGCTTTCGTATATGTCATATCTACACCCACACATATAAGAAGAACAAAGAAAAGTGGATCTATCTAAGTATATCATAGAAAATCACATAGCATAATCATATCAAAGCACAACACATGGAAAGAGACCAACACATTAGGTCAAAGCATCGAGCAAAACACACAGAGTTACCGTGGTTCACCCCCACCCTACGGCTATGTCCACAAAGTCTTCTTCTTCTTTATTAGCTTTGGTCAATCGGGTTACAACATAGATCTCACACTTGTACTCCACATAGGACAGGAGATTTGTGCGCACCTCACCAGATCCTCCTTCCCCGAGTAGATCTAGTGCAGAGCCTTCTTACAATCCATGCACTCAGCACATAGAAAACTTGCACTCAGATCTCTAAGTTGGTCACACAATATACACAAAGCCTTTACTAGCGCTTAGCTTATCTTCTCCTCTCTTACATTGCCTAGCTACTTATTTATACTTTACAAAATAGGCCTAAACATGGGTAAACCCGTGGGCCGACATCCCATACCCATTACATTATCCCCCAAAACCCAAAAAGGACCCAAAAAAGGGGTCTAGCTTCCATGATCTCCACTTTGCGTTGCGCTCCATATTTGACAAGTCGTCAGAGTCCAAAAATGGTCAAATATGACCAAGTGTTTCTCAAAGCATGGTCAACGGCCAACAGGCCCCCAACACTCACCTGTGACTCATCCCGAGTCATTCTAGTTTGAACAATTATGCCTCAAATGCCTCGAGCTTGGCTCGAACTACTTCAACCTACTGCAGTGTGACAACCTCTTGCTCAGTGAACTCCTAGATCATTGCATCATTTATTGTCCCTTTCAAGCGTTGTTCAACGGTGATGGAAACCTGTTCAAGCTTGGTTCCCTGGATTTCAACTTCATGAACAGTTGGCATGCCTTTTCTTGGATTGGTTGAAGTCATTGGGAGACTTCCATCACTTTACTTTGCATTGTGTGTAACTGTTGTTGGGCAGTGTGTTGTTCTGCAAACCTCTTCATTCTTTCGACTTGGGTCAAGGCCTTCAGCTGCAACTGTAGCGTATCTATGGACTTCTTTCCTTCTTGGAGTTGTCCCTCGAATGCCTGCAACTCTAGATTCTCTATGGAGTTCTCATAAGTCTAGGTTCTTCTAGTGCTCAGCTAATTGCATTCCAAGGCAAAGGTTTTTAATCGGCCAACTGCACTACAGGAAGTTGCCTCCCTTAGATCCCTTATTTCTTGAGGAGTCTCGGGCATGCTACAAAGTTCCATATCCATGATGCATTGCTAAAGTTGTTGGATTACTTCTTTAATATGTGCCAACTACTATGGGAAATGTTCTTCAATCATTACTTCTATGACCGTCACAGAGTGAAATGCTTTGTGAACCCTTTCCTGTACTTCAAGTTGCTCTGCTAGCAACTGGTCCTTGCTCTACTATAACTGTTCTTTTTCTTCATCCCACTTCGCTTGAAGGGAAAGATTTTCCCATTCTTCCTTACTCTATTGTTATACAAGTGCACTCTGTACTTGTTTCAAATCCTAGGTGGCTTGCGTTGTGTCTTTTTGAGCTTGTCGAAGGTGAGCTTTGACTTTCTCGGTGAGATGGTGTAATTGGGTGGGCTCATCGCATGTTCCTATTGTTCCAATTGTCAATGGTGCAGTAGAAACTGCTCGGTTGGATTGGGGTGCCTGTTGCACTTCTTGAAGTTCGCTCTTGATTCGGCTAAATACCTCCTCCTGCTTCACTTCTTATTTTTTTGTGGTCTCTAGTGAAGCATCATTCAGTGTAGCGATTAAGAAGTTGAAGTCATCCAGTGTGAGGATAGTTTTAAATGTAGTACAGGTGGCCTTAGTTTTCTTTTAGGATGAGGGATTTGGTGGGGTAATATTCCTTTTTTCAGTGGGATCCTCCTCCTCTCTAGGTGGAGTAACCTCACCTTTGTTTTTCTCAACCTCTGTGCCACCTAGTTCTTCACCATCACCTCCCTACACAGGTGAGATCGAAGTAGTCTTCGTGGATGTGCTATGGATATCTTGAACTTCATCATCCTTATTGGTCTTGCTTGGTCCAGGTGTATATGACATACCTTTAGGGCTTTCCATGTCAGAAATTTTTGTGGGGTTTGCTGCAACAAGGAGGTCTGCTGACCATTCCTTGGTAATCTGCTCCAAGTCTTATTCTGTCAACTTGTAGTATGAAAGGAGATGTTTTTTGTGCTCATTAGCGTGCACTGTGATATAGGTGAAGTGGTGGTCTGCACTAAATTTTATCGAAGGTCTAAATCTATGAAGTGTGTTTTGGGTGAGGCACGGTGTAGACTGGATTGCATTCTTCAATTGGTTGTAATAAGTGTGTAAGATGACATTGGACTACCACTGCTTGTTCATGTCATTGGAGTACCACAAGGTACAGAACTTCGCGACCAGTGGTTCGAAGGGTTCGATCTCCATAAAAGTGGCACCTTTTGGTATCTCCCAGGTGATGAAAGTGATTAGTATGAGCAACCAACTAAATTGGAACTCCTACCCTTGGTCTTGCTCTTCTCTACAATCAAGCTCTAGTTGGTTTACAAGGTATTGTGCCCAGTTTATCTGTAGTCCCTCGGCGCACTTCCCTGCGAGGTCGACTATGAATCCAATCACTTGTGTTGGTCTTTTCTTGTGAACTAGCTTGCCTGCAATCAGCTGATAGGAAAGGTGCACTGTGCCACTCTGGATAGAGGCTACCTTGTAGCCTCGTGTGCCTTTCTCAACATCACCATAAGTTTCCTTTATCCTCTGCACTAGTGCTTGGTTTGAGGTCTTTCCAGGGTAAAACTCCTATGGGTCATGGCCTTGCATACTAAGGCATGTGATTCGATTGATCAAGGTCAGATCCATAGTGATGTGGTGGTCCAACCATAAGTATCCTTCGTGATAGCATGACAACAATAACTTGACACATGCGTTGACTTCCTGGTGTCTGTCGAAGTGTGGGATCTTGATTACATTAAGCAGTGTGGATTGCACGAGGTTCTGGGTCCATGACTGCGGGACAATATTAGAATTATTTACTTTGGTCCTGGTTAAGTACTTATGCATGGCTAACATGTTGTAAACCTTATGATCTCCAAGGTTGAAATCACTAAATTTTAGTGCTATGAGCTTATCCTAGTCAGCACGAACTACGTGCGCCCCTTTTGGAAGGTACGCGGTGATCAAAGTTTACTCAAATTCATGAGGTACACTATCATGGTTGATGGCACCACTTAGAGGTGGTAAGTAAGTAGGTATAATGCATGGGATAAGCTTGGCATTTGCGATGTCATCCCTGTGCTTGGTTTGTTTCTCATCATTCGTTCAGGATGGACCGGCACGAGCAGTGGAAGGGGAGGCCTGGGGTCCTCTCGTTGATGATGCTTGGACTCCTGTAGATAATCCTCACTCCGACATGATTCTCTTAGTCATTAATTCAATCAAAACTTCTTCAACTACTTTCTCAGCAGTGTTGAGCTCGTCCGACATACAAGCTTGGGTCAACTAGCTCGGGTGTAAAATGAATTCAGAGACTACATTGAATGATATGGAAACAAGGCAATGATGACAGGGTGAATTAATCTCAGGTTTCGGGGTCAAATTATCGCCTAGAAAAAATTATTCTCGATGCGTGGCACGACGCACTAAGTAAGGAAACTTAGCAACGGTTTGCTTGCAACGGGTATGAGGCTCCATTAACTTATGTTCTCTCTGTCAAAAAAGGATTTCGTTAAAAATGTTCTTCAGAGTTCTGAAATGCAATTGATAAGTAAGAGGGTTTCCCCTCTTGCTGACCTACCACAGTAAGTTCAATTTCGTAAATTCATCTTTTGTACATAGGTGTGTCATTAGATAAAATCTCTCTTTTATTTTTCTAATATAACTAACAAAAACAAAACAAAAGTTGGTTGTGTTCCCATCTAGACAAACAAATAAGGAGGGCATATACTAGATGGAGTCTTCTTTAAGTTTTTTAGACTCCTTAAAATTGAAAACACTGGTGAGCAGGAAGTGGCCCAGGCTCGATAAAAATCCACAGCACAGTATAAAGAGTTTCCTTTAAGTTTTTCAGACTCTTTAAAATTGAAAACATCAACGAGAAGGAACTGGCCCGGGCTCGATAAAAATCCACGGGATAGTATAGAGATTTTCCTTTAAGTTTTTCAGACTCTGTCAAATTGAAAATATCTGTGAGAATTAACTAATCTGGGCTCGACAAAAATCCATAGAAAAGTAGTAGTTAGGATTATTATTGTTAAGTTTTTAATAAAAGAGGAAATGCCAGTAGAAGATGTGATCACCTTAGTTGCAAAAGAAAAAGAGTTTTTTCATCTCAGTAACTTGTCATTTCAGAATACCCTCCTGTTACAGAACTCTCTTGCATTATTCCTCTACAAAATTTTGGTAACTACATGGATTTTCAATCGAATCTGATCACAAAACACCAACTATTTCTACAAGTCACTGCCACCAGAATTTGTGTCAAAGATCTTTCAAGCACCAGAAAACAATGTTCATCTTTGTGCTTATCTGGCACCAATGATCACGTCTATGTTCATCTGGCACTAAGGGCCACCCCTACACCAAATCATCTCATTATTCTTATCCGGTACCGGATCCTATCCGGTATTAAAGAAGGGACCCTGTGATATTTCGGTACTAATTATGAGCTCTACACACAGGTGATCCCGTACTAGTTCCAACGCTGCACACATGTGATCCGGTACTTAGATGATTCGGTAATGGTAAGGATGTGACTGGTAACTCTCATCATATTTCCAAGTTGTTGTTTAATTATTAGTACAAGGACATATATATTCAACATTTGTTTTCATTTTATTTAAATGAATTAGACTAAATATGCATCTAAAAACATTTGGTTGCTCTCAGATCATGACTTACCCTTTCTTTCACGAACCTTTGAAAAAAATCCTCGACCAAATTTCCGTAAGATAAGATGTCCCTATCCCCTAAAATATTAAGAGTGCAAGGTCATGATGTTTCTTACCATATCAAACTCATACTCCCTCTACCTATCCGGTAAATAATCCCATAGAAAGTGATACTTCATTGGAATGTGCTTCATCTTGGAGTGCATCACTCGATTAATTGAGATACTAATGGCCCTTGTATTATCACAATAGATTGGAATGGTCTTGTTGAGTCCCTCTTTTGACATATATAATGCCCTATCTTACCTTGTATCTAAGCCTTTTTTCCTATGTTATGAGCCTATACTTGACTATTTTCCTCCCACACACATACCTAATGACCGTATTCATGATCACAAGAGGTAATTGATGATTTAAATCATGTTTTGTTTAACTTTCTTGAATTAATTCGATTAAAGTGTTCTATTTCGTATAGTCCTAATAGTTTGACTCATGAGAATCTTATCTGGTACTTGCGCTATTCCGGTACTACCAGACATCGTGCAATCCAACAACAAAGCTATTCTGGTACCCAAGGTAGTTTTGATCTGATACTATGTTCTGTATTCATTACGGTACTATTTTCTCTACGTCCATTCTGGTACCAGACTCGCAACTGTGTGTATTCCGGTACCAAAACCTCTGTTTCCAAAATGTGCTAGTTGGACCAGTAGGGTGGTCAAGATTTCAAGAAGGTAGTTGAACAGAATCTCCCCAAATCATTTTTCCAGAATATGAGAGACTCCATTGCTCATGCACTTCGTGTCATGAGGATGGAATCGATTCCTAGAAATTCGATGTAAATATCAATTGTAAAATCTCTCAAACTGTTTAATTCTTAACTATAGATATTGATAGTATCATCTTACCTTATATAAGGAATGTTGTATAGGGAGTGGAGAATATGGAATGTAACGAAGTATGCTATTAGAACCAGACGATACCTATCATTTTTATGTATGAAGTAAAAGACTATTAATCCAATTTACCAGTTGAATTAATGCAAAAGATCTTTTATGTCAATTCTTGAATGTGAGTGAAGAGCTTTAGTCTGTTACTTTCTTAAGAGGTTCCTTGTTGTTTCGGCAAGGGCCCACCGCCCCAACTAAGGTAAACCTCCTTGTATACATTCTATGTGTTTGTGTGGATATTTTACAACAGTGTGCGCATGATTGATCCTTAATTTATTTTTAGAGTTCAACATTGAGTTAATCATTTTGGATTGTTGTGAATAATTAGGTGCTAGATTGAATAGATATTTCATTCTCAAATGTTTAAGATGGCCATTCAATTATTTGAAGCATGGAACTGATATCTTGAGTTTATGATTGCAGTAGATTTAGTATATCAAGGAACTAGAGGACTTTATACTTCATCTTCATTCTCTGTAATGAAGTCTCTTAGTTATACTAAATATTCCTTATGCTGGTTTGTTTGAATCACATGAAGTTGGAGTTGGTTTTGATTTCAAGAGTGATTGGATTTGATTTCTATTTACTATTTTGATTTCTATAGGATACAAGCTTCTTGAGTTCATCCCTTTAATTCATGGGCATGAAATGAACAGACTTGTTTCTTTAGGATAACATCTCTTTAATTGGCTATTTATTTATAGTTTTCCCTTCTAAGTTCAAAGACATTTGAAGTATTTAGAAATCTTAGAAATGGAGTTTTTTTTATGTTATTAATTATTTCCTATATGCAACAAACTTAGGTAGGTTACCTGTTCTCGACACATATAGTGTAACAACTCTTTTGATTACGAATCTTGGATTGACATTTAAATTAGTGTAAGATATATATTGAACATATTTGTACACCAATAAGGATCATCATACTCAACCTATATATTTGTTAGAGCTTGTTTCATCCATAGAACATGTGTACAACATGTTGTTACTGCAATATACTCTACCTCGGCTATAGATAAGCATATTGATGATTGCTTCTTACTTAATGAATCACCCAAGTAGAGTGTTTCTCCATCGGTGATTCATCGATCATCAATGAAACCTACCCAATCTAGATCTGTGTAGGCAATAAGTGATAGATACTTTCCATTTGGATACCATAATCCAAAATCTTTTGTTCCTTTGAGATATCTGAAAATCCTCTTCACTGCTAATACATGTGATTCCTTTGGTGCTGCTTGAAATCGTGTCACTTGTCCAACTACCTACATTACATATAGTCTCGATGATCTCACATATAGTAAGCTACCAATCATTGACCTGTATTGGCTCTGGTCTATAGACTTTGAATCATTATTTTTTCTCAACTTGCAACCGGTTTGCATAGGAGTGGTAACTAGTTTGCAATATTCCATTATGAACCTAGTTAGCATTTCTTTGATATACTTAGTTTGAGAAATAAAAATTTCTTGGTTTCTTTGACATATCTTAATGTAGAGGTTGTTGTCTGCGCTTCCTTTCCATAGTTCGTAGGGAGTTTTTTCATTATTGTTTCTGAGCATTACTCTATTTTGAATGTGAATTGTTGTATGCACTGCATGTGTCCAAAAAATATCTATCAGTTTGGAATCCATTATCATTGTTCGAGCCATTTCCTATGTAATTATCATCGATTATGATAATGTTCCTTTTTCTTTGAACCACTCTCTAAACCAATCTATGAATCCATGCTCTCGTCCAATTTCATATATTTGTCCAAACTTGCTAAGTTTTCTTATAAATCCATCTCTTTCCATATGGTCCAAGACTCTACTTGTGCAACTGTCCATAATGTTGACCCATTTATCACTATACTATCATGAAGTCTTGATTAATCTATCAAATTGTACTTCTGCTAACTGACTTCTCTAGATATGTCTTCTCAAAATATGCAAGTTTCTCGAAGGATGGTTCTTTGGTCTCTCACAACTATCGCATAGACTGCCCCTATATAATATTCATATTACCTGAGAGTCTCTAAGCCATATGGCTCAGAACAATTCATGCTCTAATGTGTATTCATCATCATCTTCATTGGTAGATTCATCATCTCTCTGAGATCTCACTTATTTCTTTCTGTCTATGGAATCATCTTTCACTACAATACCTAAAAGTACAATCTCTTGAACCTATTCCTTATTTACTTGTCCTTCTTTTCTTTCATTTATTTTCCAAACCTTTCTATATTTGACATCCTTCTTTTTCTCTGTAGATTTTTCTTCATCTCGTTTTATTGCCAATCTTGTGATCTCTGGGACCTAGTCTTTGTTCACTCGTTCTTCCTATTTTCTTATTGATACTTTCTTATATCTGATAGCAGTGTTATCTTTCATAGAAGTATCAATCATGCTTCTACAATCACGAGCTATGTGTCCATAGTTATAACATTTGTAACATTCAATGTTACGTGGGGCCACATAGGCATTTCTTGCTTGAAAATTTATTTTGTAATCCCTACAATATACAACCTTATGTCCAAAGTTAGTACAATAAAAACAATGACCATAAAATAAATTTGCATACCTCGGAGTGAATGATCTTTTTTGTGGTGTAGTCCTTTTGAATTTCTTCCTTGAACGATCATCATCATGATTGAAACTTCTTTGTGGATTGAACATGGATGGTCTTCTTGAAGATGTATATTTATTAGTTTTCTTATATTATGGTTGACCATGATTCCTTCCTTTGAGTACTTTTGCATAACTCTTTCTATTTTCTTCATTCTTGTTTTCTAGAAATGTAGAGTGCTTCTCTTCATTCTCTACAACTAATGTGGATGTTTCTGTCTCTTCAACGTTCTTGTTGAGCTTGACGATTGTTGGCCCTTGAAAATTTTTTGAGGATCCTTGGTCATGTTTGACCTATTTTTGGGACTTCAACAAACTGTCGAAGGCGGAGCACAAGTCGAAATGGAGATCGCGGGATCTTGGCCCCTGTTTAGGGCTTTTTGGGTTTTGGGCTTATGTGACGGGTATGGGGATGTCGGCCCATGGGTTTACCCATGTTTAGGCTCTCTTTGTAATGTATAAATAGAAGTTTAGGTGATGTAAGAGGAGGGAGAAGAGGTTTTTGGTGCTATTTTAACTACAAGTGATAATTGTAATTGCTCTGTGCATACTCTGTGAGATTTACAAGGCTAATTGCAAGTGATTGTAAGAGACTGTGAAAAGGCTTTGTGTTTTAACTCAAGGAGGAGGTTCTAGTGGAGTGCGCGCAGATCTCCTGTCCTCTGCAGAGTAAGATATCATGGCTCTGTGCATGTAGAAGATTGACAGGAAGAAATAAATAAGAAGAGTTGATGGACGTAGCCCCAGGGTGGGGATGAATCACATATATCCTGTGTTGTGGTTGCTTTGTGATTTATAGTTGATTTCTCATTTATGTGGTTAAATTCTTAGTGCACTAATATATGCTTAGAAGAATCTAATATGGTAGCTTGGTGCTGAATAATGTGAATGAATTCTAGATCTGATCTATGTTGGTATGCTTAGTGATTGAATCTATTGGATATGTGTGAATACTGCACTAATCTATTATTAGGGTTTTGTTTCATTGTAAACTAAGATTGGATATTAATGAACTATAATTGCTAAGTGCTTTGTTAAGGTGTTACAATCATAGATATGTGTCCCAACTAAGGTTGCAGACATCTGAGTCCTCCAACCACTCATGCCTCTACCTTGGGTGAGACTTCATATTCTTTACAGGTGTTGTCAAAAGGGCGGATAGTTAGGGTTTTTTTGGTCCGTTGTTGTAAGCGTTGAGCCCTGGGTCTTCCCCTGTGCCAACAAATGGTTCTGTTACCAGGACCAAAATTGTGATTGTTGGGAACTGAAGAAACGAAACCTCTGTGCGTAGATATGTTTCTTTAGTGAGAAGTAGTCTATTTGACCTGTGAAGATTTGTGCCAAGAAGAAAATTCAGATATGAAGAAAAGAGGTAAGACCTGAAAGCTTTGTACTCTGATAAAGGTAAGAACAGTGAAATTTTTTTATTGAAAAGGTAAGATAAGTGGAATTTTTTGTTTCAAAAGTATGAATCTATGTATGTTTGATAATTTTTGTCCTAGATTGAAAAGTAGGGCACAACTATATGAAAGAAGGTTTGATATGAGTAGATGTAATAAAAATAGTGAAAGATATGTTATTCCTATGCATAAAATGAATGTTTGGACTAGCAAATGGATGTAGGATCCTAGAAATAATTTTTTGCAGGCTAGCTACTATGATCCTAGTGTGCAGTATAGGAAAGTTTGGGGATCATTTCAAATAAAGAGAGAATTAACTCTTTTTTACAGTTGCATAAGATTGGGACATCTTGCTAAGGAATGCCCTGGTAGAAGACCTAGTTGTCTTTGTTGTAAAGCTATCGATCATGAAGTTTTACATTTCCCTAGAATGATTGCTAATCTTGATAGAATGAATATGAGACAAGAAAACCATGAGGAAGTTCAATAAATTGAGACCATGGAAGAACCCCAGAAAGAATCAGAGAATGTATTGCTACAAATGAAAGAAACCCTAAATGATCGCATACATATCAACTTATCAGAGATCTTCAAAGAAAAAGAATGCATAGAAGAAAGAATATGAGACTTCGACATTGACTATGTTCTGGATGAAGAAACACAAGTAAATATCATGACAGAAAGAACTTGGGAAACTTTAGGAAAGTCTGTTATGATTTCTTCATTAAGAGGAATAGGATTATTTAGAGGAAAGATGATAACCCTATGTGGAAGACTCACCCAGATATCTATGAGTTCTCATGAAACTTCGACAAAGGAAGATTTTGAGATTGTTAAATTTATTGAGAATAGCGCCCCATTTTCTATATTACTAGGAAAACCTTGGATTGAAACCGATCATGACAAAAGGAAAGAAGAGGAAGTCTTAGAGTAGAAGAAGTAAGAATTGAAAGATTTCATGACTAGGAGGATAGCACACTTGATTGAAGAATAGGAGAATAGATCGAAACTACTTAGAACCAAAAATTTGGATTTCGAAGTTGAAATAACACAAGCAGACTCACAGACGAGTAGAACATCTATCCCATGTAGAGAAGACGTATTACTCTTTGGACCCATGAAATAATCTCAACGGCATGAATTTACTATGCCAAAAGGAGATAGGAATCATAATGTAAAGAGGATAACCGAGATGAAGACTACAGGGAAGAAGGCTAAGAATATTAGTAAGAAGAGAGAAAAGATAGAAAGGTTACAGAAGGTTCTAGAGGGGACTTTGCAGAAGGAAGGTTTGCAAAACTGGAACTTCACTGAGATATTAAAACAACGCAACATGGCGAAGCAATATAGTCATTGAAATCATTATAACTATTAGCCCAACGCCTCGAACAGTTAGAAAAACATTTATGGCTAGAAATCTCATCGTCAGACTGTTGGGACCGCGCGACAATGGACAGAACTGCATTGATGAAGGCCTCTCATCCGTTGGAAAGAACCGTTACATCGTTGTCTACTTATTGCGTTGATTGTTGTAGCGAAAACACTTTTGTGAATTGTATCCTAGCCAACTCATTTCTACCACGCTGTGTTTAGTAATATCAACACCGGTTCTATTTCTTTGAGCACTCATTCATCCACCCAAGTTATCTAATATAAGCGTGCATGTCGGATGAGATCAGTGCCGCAGAGAAAATCGTCGAAGAAGTTCTAATTGACTTGATGGTTGAGAAAGTAATGTCCGCATGTATTCAAGCTTCCTCGACGAGAGGAGTGCAAGCCTCCTCATCGACTGCTTGGGCATCCAGACCATCCTGACCTATAGAAGAGAAGAGAACCAAGCATCGAGATGACTTAGCAAATATGAAGCTAATCTCAACCACCCTACCCGACTACATCCCACCTCTGGCTAGCATGGTGAGTCGTGACAGTGTCCCAAGAGACTTTGATTACACCCTGGTTACTGCATACCTCCCGAAGGGGATACGTGCAGTTAGAATGTGGCAAGATAAGATTAGGACATTGAAGTTAAACGAATTCAACCTAGGGGACTGCAAGAACTACAACATGCTCACTCCTTACAAATACTTGACCAGGATGAAGGGGAAGAACTCGAAAATAATCCCCCAGCCATGGACTATGAACCTCGTGCAGTCCACCCTCTTGAATGTAATGAAGATCCCACACATTGGAAGGCACCAGGAGGTTAACGCATGTGTTAATCTCCTTCTCTCATGTTACCATAGTGACTACCTATGGCTATACTGATGCATCACAGTCAATCTGAAACTGATCCATAGGTGATCTAAAATTGAAGAAGACTTGAAAAACTTGAATAAATATTGCAAGTGAAATGTTATGTGTTTAAAGAAACCAGATCAATTTGCAACACATAATTAAGGATTACTTATGTAGAAATACACATAGACAGCAGCATATAAACATTGAACATTAGACATAAACACAACAACTTGATAAAGGAGTTCACCCCACTCCGGGCTACATCTCCTGGTCCAGCTTCCAATGGATCATTATTATTAAATTGCTCAAAATGCTCAAAAACATGCCTTACAATGCTCAAAATGACAAACTGACTGCTCCAATGGCTCCGCAGCGTCCCAAAACCCCTGTCTGGGCTCTTTCGGCACCTGAAACGGTCGAAAAATG
>JZKD02S1687072.1:339740-364604 GCA_000966675.3 Picea glauca
TGATACCAACTTGATCTAAAATTGAAGAAGACTTGAAAAACTTGAATAAATATTGCAAGTGAAATGTTATGTGTTTAAAGCAACCAGATCAATTTGCAACACATAATTAAGGATTACTTGTGTAGAAATACACATAGACAGCAGCATATAAACATTGAACATCAGACATAAACACAGCAACTTGATAAAGGAGTTCACCCCACTCCGAGCTACATCTTCTGGTCCAGCTTCCAATGGATCATTATTATTAAATTTCTCAAAGTGCTCAAAAACATACCTTACAATGCTCAAAATGACAAACTGACTGCTCCAATGGCTTCGCAGCGTCCCAAAACCCATGTCTGGGCTCTTTCGGCACCTGAAACGGTCGAAAAATGAAGAAGATAGATTTCTTGAAATCTCCCTCTTCAACTTTGTTGTCTCTGGTTCTACAAATTGCACCCTCGTGCTTCAAACCTAGCACACACGCTCATTTAAGCGTAAAAACTTGGCACCGGGCGCAACTGCGCCAACGGTGCAAACCGTAGGACGGTTAAGGTGCCTCCAACCCCTAACCGCCTCGGCTCTTGGTCATATTGCTCATGCGACCGCGCGTTTGGTTACAAAGTGGTTAAGTTGGTTTGAAAACCGTAAAATAGATTCCCGCGCTCCGAGCCACGGGCATGTGGCATACCACATATAACCAAGGGTTAAAAAACCCCGTGCCCACAATATAATACACCGGTTATATATATCCCCCTGCGCGTTTTTATTACAATGGAAAACCATAGCATATAAGTTATGCGATTAAAAATCGTGCACCATACACAATATGCAACGATTACATATAAAATAAACGATGGGTCAGGGCTAGGCCCCGGCCTGCCCCCCGTCCGTATAATACAATGACCAACTTTAAATGTAAGTGCATTGGGATATGAAACAAGGAACATTGGCGAGAATATTGGCTAGCGGAGTGTTACAAAGGCTTTGTTCTTGGGGGAGGTCCGGGGGTCGAACCCTGCGGCCTCCATATCATTTTACATATGTACAACCATATAAACCAATCTCATAGTGACATGTGGCGCCAATGGGTTGGGCCACGTGTCTGCACTTTATTGGCTGCAAATGACACGTGTCAACACTCCATTGGGAAACCACCATCCAATAAAAATATGCCACGTCATCAAACTACCACGTCATCATGATGGTACGACCCTCCACGTGGCCATACGGACTGTAGGGACAGGTACAGTCAGCATCACAAATTTTTGCATGTTTGTCTTGGCGGACAGATCGCGATATCTCCTCCATACGGACTCCGTTTACGAAAGTAAATATACCACCGGAATCAGGAAGATGAGACGGACGCAATGGCACTATTTTCGTCGCATTCTGAGCACTTTGAAAATTGAGCAAAATTTGATCCCCTAATCAATAGGTTCATCGGATTGAGCATGCAGGGACTCGACCTGCAGGACTTCTACCCAGGGAAGGCTATAGATCACGCATTGACACAAAAGATCAAAGACACATATGGTGATGTAGCAAAGGGAATGCAAGGCTACAAGGTAGCTTCCATCCAAAATGGAGCAGTGTGTCTGACCTGCCATTTGATTGCAAGAAAAATTGTGAGAAAGAACATACCTACACAGGTCAGAGGATTCATTGTTGACCTCACCGGGAAATGTGTAGAAGGACTCTTGATGAACTAAGAAAAGTACTTGGTCAACCAGCTGGAATTAGACTGTCGTGAATCTCAGGATCAGGGCTATGAGTTCCACTTTTGTTGGTTCATGATCCTCATCTCATTTACCGCTTGGGAGATGATGGAAGGTGTGACCTTCTAGGACATTGAACCATTCGATCCACTCGCTATGAAGTTCACCATGCTATGGTACTCAAGCTATATGGGAAAATAGTGGCACTCGAACGTGGTCTTTCATACATATTATCTCCAACTGAAGAGGGATATTGGAGTTTTCCCTCACATGATGTTGAACACCATGCACCAGTTCAAACCCCTCATGAAGTTTCTCATAGATCATCACTTCATCTATATCACCGCACGTGAAGATGAGCATAAAGAAGAGCTTCAATCATACTACAAGCTCACAGAGGAGGACCTCGAAGAGATAACTAAGGATTGGTCTGCAAAGCTCATCATCCCTTCTGACCCCACAGAAATGTATGAACCTGAACTAACTGGAATCTCCAAGACCACTCATGAAGCAAAGAATACTCCTAGACCTATCAGAAAGAATAAGACCGAAGAGGTCCAAAAATTGAGCAGCACATCGGAAGAAATTGTTTCAGTATCACCTAGCCAAGGGGGTGATGATGAAGTAGATCAAGAAGAGACCAATGGAAAAGAAGATCAACATAAGTAGGGAAAAGTACCACCGCTTAGGGATCCTATTGATGAGGTTGATCTGTTGAAGAAAATGAAGGTTTCCCCCATGAAACCCACTTCCCTAAAGAAATCCAGAGCCACCTTGATCAAGATGCAGACTGTGCTCACTGTAGATGACTTCGACTTCATCATCAAAGCCATAGCAGATGCCTCACAGGACATCTTGCAGAAATATGAAGCCAAGAAGGAGGAGATGTACGACATGATCAAGGTTTAACTCAGAGGAATACAGAAGGACCTTCAATCCAGCTGCGCATTATCCACTGCTCCCCTACCATCATAAGAACCAAAGTTGGGAGATGAGCCTGCCCAACTCTGCAAACTGGCTAATGTGACCGAAGGTCACCTTCATCGAGCACAAGTTGAGAAAGACCAGACCACAGTGGCCCTGAAACAAGCCCAAGAAGAAATGGTAGAGAAACTTTGGGTCACACAAAAGGAGAAGGATGACCTTCAAACCAAGTTTGAAGTAGAGAGGGTGCAGGTCAAGAAAGAAAAAGAGTAGTTTCTCGTGGAGTAGCTTGGAATCAAAGAAGCAGTCAACACAACACTTCACTCTATGAAGGGATTAGAGCCAAAGGCAGAAGACCGAGTGGAGAATCAAGTAATGCAACTCATGGAAGCTATCCAATAGCTTCAACAAAGAATAACAGACTTAGAGCTATGAGAAGTTCCCAGCACTCTAGAGGATGTGAGGGATCAAAGAGAAGAAACTACTTGAAGCGCAGTTGAGAGAATCAAGGCCCTCTCCATGGAATGTAAACAACTAAGTGATCACAGTGCCTATACTTATGAGTGACTCACTGAGAATCCTAAATTGAAGGCATTGGAGTCACAACTCTAGGAGGAAAATCAACAAGAAGGAATAGTACAGGCGCAGTTGAAGCCCCTGTCAGCAATCGAGAGGATGAAGTGATCCCAAGAACAACACACTACACAAAAGCAGGTCCACACCATTCAGATAAAAGTCATGGAAGTGACTCAGAGGCTCCAACCAATACAAGAAGAGGCTTTCAAACTGTTTGCAGAAAATGAAGTCTGAGGATCAGAATTGGAGCAAGTCGTCACTAGAGCTGAACAACGCTTAGAGAGACCTGTCAACGAAGTATTTATCCAATAGTTTGTCGAGTAGGAGGTTGTGGCTTTTGAAGCAAAGCTACCCAGACCAGAGTGACTCAGGATGAGTTATAGGTGAGCGTTGGGGGCCTGTTGGCCCTTGACCAAGTTTTGAGGATCCTTGGTCATGTTTGACCTATTTTTGTGACTTCGATAGGCTGTCGAAGGTGGAGCGCAAGTCGAAACGGAGATCACAAAATCTCGACCCCTGTTTAGCAGTTTTTGGGTTTTGGGCTTATGTAACAGGTATGGGGATGTCTGACCATGGGTTTAGCCATGTTTAGGCCCTCTTTTTAATGTATAAATAGAAGTCTAGGCGATGTAAGAGAAGGAGGGAGAAGAGGTTTTTGGTGCTATGCTAAGTGAAAGAGATAATTGTAATTGCTTTGTGCATATTGTGTGATATTTGCAAGGCTAAGTGCAAGTGATTGTAAGAGACTGCAAAGAGGATTTGTGTTGTAACTCAGGGAGGAGGTTCTAGCGGAGTGCGCACAGATCTCCTGTCCTCTGCAAAGTAAGATATCATGGCTCTGTGCATGTAGAAGATTGACAAGAAGAAATAAAGAAGAAGAGTTGGTAGGCGTATCCCCAAGGTGGGGGTGAACCACGTATATCTTGTGTTATGGTTTCTTTGTGCTTTATGGTTGATCTCTTGTTTATGTGGTTAAATGCTTAGTGCATTGATATATACTTAGAATAATCTAATATGGTAGTTTGGTTCTTAATAATGTGAATGAATGCTAGATATGATCTATGTTGGTATGCTTAGTTCTTGAATCTATTGGATCTATGTGAATATTATGTTGATCTATTATTAGGGTTTCGTTGTGTTGTAAACTAAGATTGAATATTAATGAACTATAACTGCTAAGTGCTCTATTAAGGTGTTACAATAACAGATCTGTGTCCCGGCTAAGGTTGCATACATCTAAGTCCTGCAACCACCCCTGCCTCTACCTTGGGTGAGACTTCATCTTCTTCATAGGTGTTTCCAAAAGGGTCGGTAGTTAGGGTTTTCTTGGTGAGATGTTGTAAGAATTGAACCCTGGGTCTGCCCCTGTGCAAACAAGGGTGGAACTAGAAATGTACTAATTGTAGGCCCTTCAATCCAGCTGCGCAATATCCACTACGCTCTCGCCATCACAAGAACCAGAGTTGGGAGATGAGCCTACCCAACTCCGCAGACTAGCTGATGTGACCAAAGCTCAACTTCGTCGAGCACAAGTTGAGAAAGACCAGGCCACAGCGTCCCTGAAACAAGCCCAATAATAAATTGTAGAGAAGCATCAGGTCACACAAAAGGAGAATGATGACCTTCAAACCAAGTTTGAAGAAGAGAGGGCGCAGGTCAAGCAAGAAAAAGAGCAATTGCTCGCAGAGTAGTTTGGAATCAAAGAAGAAGTCGACAGAGCACTTCTCTCTATGACAGGCTTAGAGCCAAAGGTAAAAGACCGAGTGGAGAATCAAGTAGCACATCTCGTAGAAGTTATCTAGTAGCTTCAACAAAGAATAGCAGACTTAGAGCTGTGAATAGTGCCCAACACTCTGCAGGATGTGCAGGATCAAAGAGAAGCAACTGCTCGAAGTGCAGTTCAGAGAATCAAGGCCCTCACCATGGAATGTAAACAACTAAGTGATCGTAGTGCCCAGACTTATGAGTGACTCACTGAGAATCCTGAATTGAAGGCACTGGAGTCACAACTCCAGGAGGCAAAGAAGCAAGAAGAAACAGTGCAGTCGCAGTTGAAGCCCCTGTCAGCAGTCGAGAGGATGAAGTGATCCCAAGAGCAATGCACTACTCATCAACAGGTCCACACCATTCAGAGAAAATTCATGGAAGTGACTCAGAGGCTCCAACCAATACAGGACGAGGCTTGCCAACTGTTCACAGAAATTGAAGGTCGAGGAGAAGAATTGGAGGAAGTCGTTACTGCAGCTAAACAATTCTTAGAGGGACCTGTCAACGAAGAAGTTATCCAAGAGTTCATTGAGCTGAAGGTCATGCCGCAACAATAGGTCGAAGAAGTTCAAGACAAACTCAAGGTTTTTGAAGCAGAGCTACCCAGACCAGAGTGACTTAGGATGATTCATAGGTGAGTGTTGGGGGCCTATTGGCCCTTGACCAAGTATTGAGGATCCTTGTTTATGTTTGACCTATTTTTGGGACTTCGACAGGATTTCGAAGGCGGAGCGCAAGTCGAAATGAAGATCGCAGGATATCAACCCCTGTTTAGGGATTTTTGGGTTTTGGGCTTATGTAACGGGTATGGGGATGTCGGCCCATGCATTTACCCATGTTTAGGCCCTCTTTTTAATGTATAAATAGAAGTCTAGGCGATGTAAGAGAAGGAGGGAAAAGAGGTTTTTGATATTATGCTAAGTGCAAGAGATAATTCTAATTGCTTTGTGCATACTATGTGAGATTTGCAAGGCTAAGTGAAAGTGATTGTAAGAGACTGCGAAGAGGCTTTGTGTTGTACCTCAGGGAGGAGGATCTAGTGGAGTGCGCATAGATATCTTGTCGTCTATGGAGTAAGATATCATGGCTCTGTGCATGTAGAATATTGACAGGAATAAATAAAGAAGAAGAGTTGGTGGATGTAGCCCTGGGGTGGGGGTGAACCACGTATATCCTTTGTTGTGGTTGCGTTGTGCTTTATAGTTGATCTCTTGTTTATGTGGTTAAATGCTTAGTGCACTGATATATTCTTAGAAGAATCTAATATGGTAGATTGGTGCTGAATAATGTGAATGAATGCTAGATATGATCTATTTTAGTATTCTTAGTGCTTGAATCTATTGGATCTATGTGAATACTGTGTTAATCCATTATTAGGGTTTAGCTGTGCTGTAAACTAAGACTGAATATTAATGAAATATAACTACTAGGTGCTCTTTTAAGGTGTTACAATCATAGATCTGTGTCCCAGCTAATGTTGCAGACATCTGAGTACTGCAACCACCCTGTCCTCTACCTTGGGTGAGACTTCATCTGTTTCGTAGGTGTTCCCAAAAGGGTCGATAGTTAGGGTTTTTTTGGTGCGTTGTTGTAAGCATTGAAACCTCGGTCTACCCCTATGACAACAATGATTTTTACTCTTAGTGTGACAACTTCTTCTTCAAGATTATCAATCTCTTCTTCTTTATTCATTATCTAAGACTTCATGACCTCTTATATTCTCTTTGCTTCTTCAAGTTGTATTTTTAATGTAATTATTTCTTCTTCCAGTCTTCTTTCTTCTTTACTAAACTCTTCCTCATGTTGTTTAAGAATTATATTCTCTCTTATCTCTTCTTATATGTCTTTAAGAATTACATTCATTGGAAGCACCAAATTCCTTTGTTTTCCAGCTACAACTGGAAGGAGGCTCCAACCCCCTAGTTTCTTAGGCTACAATCTGAGGTAAGTTCCAACTCCCCAATCCTCTGGCTACAACCAGAAGGAGGCTACAACCCCCTATGTTCTTCGAATACAACTAGAAGGTGGCTACAACCACCTATCCTTTCCCCATCTAACCACCCTAACATATAAGTAGAATGATGGAACCACTATCACACCATCACTGTGAGATATAATGTTGTAAACTTGTACCAATCAACCTGCACCAAATAACATGTACCAATAAACCGAACCATGCATCAGCCTATACCTCAACTTGTAATCAACATGTACCATATAAAAGTGCTTCAACCATGCACCAACATGTACCAAACAACCTGTAATTAACTTAGTTGGCACATGGGCAAACCCAGGGTTCAACGCTTCAATAGTGCACCAACAAAACCCTAACTACCAGCCCTTTCAGCACCACCTGCGAAGCAGATGAAGTCTCATCCAAGGTAGAGGCAGGGGTGGTTGCAAGACTCAGGTGTCTGTACCCTTATCTGGGACACAGATCTATGATTCTTACTCTTAGCAAGAACTTTATCCTAGTTCATTCATAAGTATTTAACCCTCATGGCACTCTGCAGATGGCACAGAGCACCATAGCATTCACTTAGATCTAGGTTAAGTTATCACTTAGCAACATAAAAATAGGTCTAGCACTCAACACTTTCATATATGTCATATATACACCCACACATATAAGAAGAACAAAGCAAAGTGGATCTATCTAAGTATATCATATCAAATCACATATCATAATCATATCAAATCACAGCACATGGAAAGAGACCAACACATTAGGTCGAAGCACCGAGAACAACACACAGAGTTACCATGGTTCACCCCCACACTGGGGCTATGTCCACAAAGTCTTATTCTTCTTTATTAGCTTTGGTCAATCGGGTTACAACACAGATCTCACACTTGTACTCCACATAGGACAGGATATTTGTGCACACTTCGCTAGATCCTCCTTCCCTGAGTACATCTAGCACAGAGCCTTCTTACAATCCATGTACTCAGCACTTACAACACTTGCACTCAGATCTTCAAGTCAGTCACACAATATACACAAAACCTTTACTAGCACTTAGCTTATCTTCTCCTCTCTTACATTGCCTAGCTACTTATTTATACTTTACAAAATAGGCCTAAACATGGGTAAACCCATGGGCGGACATCCCATACCCATTACATTATCCCCAAAAACCCAAAAAGGACCCAAGAAAGGGGTCTAGCTTCCATGATCTCCGCTTCGCATTGCGCTCCATATTTGACAAGTTGTCGAAGTCCAAAAACGGTCAAATATGACCAAGTGTTCCTCAAAACATGGTCAAGGGCCAACAGGCCCCCAACACTCACCTGTGACTCGTCCCAAGTCACTCTGGTCTGATCAATTCTACCTCAAATGCCTCGAGCTTGGCTTGAACTACTTTGACCTACTGGAGTGTGACAGCCTCTTGCTCAGTGAACTCCTAGATCACTGCTTCGTTTATTGTCCCTTCCAGGCATTGTTCTGCGGTGATGGCAACCTATTCAAGCTTGGTTCCCTGGATTTCAATTTTAGTGAACAGTTGGCATGCCTTTTCTTGGATTGGTTGAAGTCGTTTGGAGACTTCCATCACTTTACTTTGCATTGTGTGTACCTGTTGTTGGGCGGTGCATTGTTCTGCAAACCTCTTCATTCTTTCGACTATGGTCAAGGCCTTCAACTACAACTGTAGTGTATCTGCATATTGCTTTCCTTCTTGGATTTGTGCCTCCAATGCCTGAAAATATGGATTCTCTATGAGGTTCTCATAAGTCTGGGCGCTTCTAGTGCTCAGCTACTTGCATTCCAAGGCAAAGGTTTTTAATCGGCCAACTACGCTATGGGAAGTTGCCTCCCTTAGATCCCTTATTTCTTGAGGAGTCTCGGGCAGGGTACGAAGTTCCATATCAGTGATGTGCTGCTGAAGTTGCTAGATTACTTCTGCAAGTTGTGCCACTTTCTGTGGGAAAATTTCTTCAATATTTACTTCTATGATCGTCATATAGTGAAGTGCTTTGTGAACCCTTTCCTGTACTTCAAGTTTCTCTGCTAGCAACTGGTCCTTGCTCTACTATAACTGTGCTTTTTCCTCATCCCACTTCGCTTGCAGGCAAGGATTTTCCCATTCTTCCTTACTCTATTGTTCTACAAGTTCTCTCTGTACTTGTTTCAAAGCCTAGGTGGCATGCGTTGTGTCTTTTTGAGCTCGTCGAAGGTGAGCTTTGACTTTCTCGGTGAGTTGGTGTAATTGGGTGGGCTCATCACCTATTCCTGTTGTTCCAATTGTCAAGGGCGCAGTAGAAACTGCTCAGCTAGATTGGAGTGCCTGCTGCACTTCTTGAAGTTCGCTCTTGATTCGGCTGAATACCTCCTCCTACTTTGCTTCTTTTTTTTCTGTGATTTCTAGTGAAGCATCATTCAACGTAGCGATTAAGAAGTCGAAGTCATCCAGTGTGAGGATAGTTTTAAAAATAGTATGGGTGGCCTTAGTTTTCTTTCAGGATGAGGGATTTGGTGGGGTAATATTCCTTTTTTTAGTGGGATCATCCTCCTCTCTAGGTGGAGTAACCTCACCTTTGTTTTGCTCAACCTCTGTGCCACCTAGTTCTTCACCATCACCTCCCTGCGCAGGTGAGATCAAAGTAGTCTTCGTGGATGTGCTATGGATATCTTGAACTTCATCATTCTTCTTGGTATTTCTTGGTCCAGGCGTTTCGAGCATACCTTCAGGGCATTCCATGTCGGACATTTTTGTGGGGTCCGCTACAACAAGGAGCTCCACTGACCATTCCTTGGTAATCTGCTCCAGGTCTTCTTTTGTCAACTTGTAGTATGAATGGAGATGTTGTTTGTGCTCATTAGCACGCACTGTGATATAGGTGAAGTGGTGGTCCACGCTAAATTTTATCAAAGGTCTAAACCTATGAAGTGTGTTTGGGGTGAGGCGCGGTGTAGACTGGATTGCATTCTTCAATTGGTTGTAATAAGCATGTAAGACGACATTGGACCACCACTTCTTGTTCATGTTGTTGGAGTACCACAGTGTACAGAACTTCACGGCCAGTGGTTCGAAGGGTTCGATCTCCATAAAAGTGGCACCTTTTGGTATCTCCCAGGTGATGAAAGCAATTAGTATGAGCAACCAACTAAAGTGGAACTTGTACCCTTGGTCTTGTGCTTCTCTGCAATCAATATCTAGTTGGTTTACAAGGTACTGCACCCAGTTCATCTGTAGTCCCTTAGCGCACTTCCCTTCGAGGTCGACTGCAAATCCAGTCACTTGTGTTGGTATTTTCTCGTGAACTAGCTTGCCCGCAATTAGCTGACAGGCAAGGCGCACTGCGCCACTCTGGATAGAGGCTACCGTGTAGCCTCATGTGCCTTTCTCAACATTGCCATAAGTTTCTTTTATCCTCTGCGCTAGTGCTTGGTCTAAGGTCTTTCCAGGGTAAATCTCCTATGGGTCAGGGCCTTGCATACTAAGGCCTATGATTCGATTGATCAAGGTCGGATACACAGTGATGCGGTGGTCCAACCATAAGTATCCTCCGTGGTAGCATGAAAACAACAACTTGACGCATGTGTTGACTTCCTGGTGTCTACCGAAGTGTGGGATCTTCATTACATTAAGCAGTGTGGACTGTGCGAGGTTCTGGGTCCATGACTGCGGGACAATATTAGAATTCTTTCCTTTGGTCCTGGTTAAGTACTTATGTAGGGATAACATGTTGTAAACCTTACGATCTCCAAGGTTAAAATCACTAAATTTCAGTGCTATGAGCTTATCCTAGTCAGCATGAACTATGTGTACCCCTTTCGAAAGGTACGCAGTGATCAAAGTTTACTCAAATTCATGAGGTACACTAGCACAGTTGATGGCACCACTTAGAGGTGGTAAGTAAGTAGGTAGAATGCATGGGATATGCTTGGCATTTGCGATGTCATCCCTATGCTTGGTCTGTTTCTCATCGTTCGTTCGGGATGGACCAGCGTGAGCAGTGGAAGGGGAGGCCTGGGGTCCTCTCGTTGACGATTCTTGGACTCCTGTAGATAATACTCGCTCTGACATGACTCTCTTTGTCATTAAGTCAATCAAAACTTCTTCAGCTACTTTCTCAGCAGTGTTGAGCTCGTCCGACATACAAGCTTGGGTCAACTATCTCGGGTGTAAAATGAATTCAGAGACTACAGTGAACAATATGGGAACAAGGAAATCATCATAGGGTGAATTAATCTTAGGTTTTGGGGTCAAATCCTCTCTTAGAAAAAATTATTCTCGGTGTGTGGCGTGACGGACTAAGGAAACTTAACTACGGTTTGCTTACAATGGGTATGAGGCTGCATTAACTTATGTTCTCTCCATTATGGTGTGGTCTAATGGTCTAGTGGTGAGCCATAATTGCTTCCGGAGCCGTTCGGAGTGGTAGTCGAACGGTTATATTGGCTTCCAATGACTATATTACTTTGCCTCGGCGAAGTGGCATATGTCGTTGTTCTGATATCTTGGTGACGCTCAATTCTTGTGGTTTTTCCTTCTGCGAAGTTTCCTTCGGAACCTTGTGTAACTTTTCGATCTTGGATCTCTTCTTACTTAGCTTCCTAGCCTTCTTCCTAGTGAGCTTCATCTCAGTCATCCTTTTTCCATTCTGAGTCTTATCTTCTCTCGACATAGGCACTTCTTGCTGCTGAGGTTCTTTCTTCAGATCTAAGGGTAATACTCCTTCCTCATATGGATTAGGTATTTTGGCCTTATGTGGTTCCTCTAATGCTCTTATAGCTTCGACATCCAGGTCCCTAGTGTTCAACAACTGAGATCTGTTCTCTTGTTCCTCCATCAAGTAGGCGATCCTTCTAGTCATAAATTCCATGATTTCTTGCTTCTTTTGTTCTAGGGCTTCCTTTTCTTCTTTTCTCTGGATCTGGTCTTTTTCAATCCAGATCTTGCCTAACAAAGATAGAAATGGGGCATGGTCCTCAATAAATATAATGAATTCAAACTCTTCCTCTATCGAAGCTCCATGGGTACTCATAGCTATCTGGGTAATTCTGCCACATAGGGTTACCATTTTTCCTTTAAACAACCCTATTCTTCCTAGTGAAGGAACCATAGC
This sequence comes from Picea glauca, assembly GCA_000966675.3. Lineage (NCBI taxonomy): Eukaryota > Viridiplantae > Streptophyta > Pinopsida > Pinales > Pinaceae > Picea > Picea glauca. The sequence goes on from JZKD02S1687072.1 coordinate 351,779, forward strand.
AGGCCTTCCCAGGGTTTCCCAAGTACTTTCTATCATAATGTTCATTTGTGTTCCCTCATCTAGAGCACAGTCGATGTCGAAGTCTCCTATTCTTACTTCGATTTTCTCCGTTTCTTTGAAGATATCTGACAAACTGGCATCTTTATGTTCATTTAGGGTTTCTTTCATTTTCAGTAACATAATCTTTGATTCTTGCTAGGGTTCTTCTATAATCTTAGTTTCTTGGTCTCCTTCAGGGTTTGCTTTCTCCATATTCATCTTTTCAAGTCTAGCAATCATTCTAGGTCAATCCAGTACTTCATGGTCCATAGCCTTACAACAAAGGCAACTAGGTTTTCTCCCAGGGAATTCCTTAGCAAGATGTCCTGGTCTTCTACAACTGAAACAAAGAGTTAATCCTCTCTTTCTCTTCAATGATCCCCAACTCTTCTTGTACTGTGCGCTAGGATCATAATGGCTAAAAAAATTTATTTCTAGGATCCTGCATCCATTTGTTAGTCCAGACATTCTTTCTATGCATAGGTATAACATTTCTATCATTATACTTATCAGATCTATTCATATCAAACTTTCTTTCATCTATTAATGCCCTAGTTTTTAAGCTAGGATAGAATCTATTAAACATACCTAGATCCATGCTCTAGAAACAAAAAATTTCACTTATCTTACTTCTATAGAGCACAAAGCTTCTAGATCTAAGAACTTTTGACTATTCTTACCTTTATTAGAGCACAGAGCTTACAGATCTTACCTCTTTTCTACAAATCTGACTTCTTTCTTTCAAAAAATTCCATTTTTACTTTTCTTAGAGCACAGAGCGTTCATATCTTTCTTCTTTTCTTCAGATCTGATCTTCCTTTCTTCAGATATGACCTTATTCCTCGCACAAAGATTCACAGGTCGAGTAAAACGTTGCGCACTAGGGAAACATATCTACGCACAGAGCTTTCTTTTGCACAAAGTTTCTTCTTCCTCAGTTCCCAGCAATCATAGTTTCAGGTCCCGACAATGAAACCATTTGTTGGCACAGGGGCAGACCCAGGGTTCAACGCTTCAACAATGCACCAACAAAACCCTAACTACCGACCCTTTCGGCAACACCTGCGAAGCATATGAAGTCTCACCCAGGGTAGAGGCAGGGGTGGTTTCAAGACTTAGGTGTCTGCAACCTTAGTTGGGACACAGATATGTGCTTCTTACTCTTAGCAAGCACTTTAGCCTAGGTCATTCATCAGTATTTAACCCTCATAGCACTTTGCAGATGGCATAGAGAACCACAACATTCACTAAAATCTAGGTTAAGTTAGCACTTAGAAACAACAAAATAGGTCTGGCACTCAACACTTTCATATATTTCATATCTACACCCACACATCTAAGAAGCACAAAGGAATGTGGATCTATCTAAGTATATCATAGCAAAGCACATAGCATAATCATATCAAAGAACAACACATGGAAAGAGACCAACACATTAGGTTGAAGCACCGAGCACAAGACACAAAGTTACCGTGGTTCACTGCCACCCTGGGGCTACGTCCACAAAGTCTTCTTCTTCTTTATTAGCTTTGGTCAATCGGGTTACAACACAGAGCTCACACTTGTACTCCTCATAGGACATGAGATCTGCACACACCTCATCAAATCCTCCTTCCCTGAGTAGATATAGCACAAAGCCTTCTTACAATCCGTGCACTCAACACTTACAACACTTGCACTCAGCTCTGCAAGTAGGTCACACAATATACACAAAGCCTTTACTAGCACTTAGCATATCTTCTCCTCTCTTACATTGCCTAGATACTTATTTATACTTTACAAAATAGGCCTAAACATGGGCAAACCCATGGGCCAACATCCCATACCCATTACATTATCCCTAAAAACCCAAAAAGGACCCAAGAAAAGGGTCTAGCTTCCACGATCTCCACTTCGCGTTGCGCTCCATCTTTGACAAGCTGTCGAAGTCAAAAAATGGTCAAATATGACCAAGTGTTCCTCAAAAATTGGTCAAGGTCCAAAAAAATTGCACCATAAACAAGTGCATCAACCATGGACCAACCTGTATCTCAACTTGTACCTTGAATAAGTGCATCAAACATGCACCAAACCTGTACAAATAACTTGTCACAACAACCTGTCCAAAAAACCTATCACAACAATATTTCTCATCAATCTTATCAACCAAATCAGATCTACTCACCAAGATCGATCACCAAGACAAATCTCAAAGATGTGCATCAACCAAGCATAACACAACAACTCATAATCATCACCAAGATCAATATGTTCTTCTCATAATATACCAATACAAGTATGTTACATCATCCATAAACCATGTGTCAACAATACTACTAACAAGTGTCTCCAACCATGTACCAAATATGTACCAATCACGTATCAACTACTCATCAACTATGAATCATCAAGATGTACCAACATCATCAACTATACACCTCGTGCATGTGCCAACCCATCAACTACTTGTCTCAACCATGTACCCAACATGTACCTCAACCAAAATACCTCATCAATTTCATAATCCAAATCTGATTTGTAACTCTTTAATAGACCTGGTGTATATGATCACATACCTGCAAACCTTTCTTAACTTTAACAACAAGAGACTAGCATTTTCATTAAACTTTACTTCAGTCTCACATGACTAGTTTTGGAATAGTCAAAAACCCTAACTTGAAATAATCATAACTATTACCTGTAATGAATAAATATCTGAAAATAGTACACAATGCTCTTCAGTGTGTTTTATGCAATTCCTCCAGGTTTCACTAATTGGAACCTCTTAGAAAAAGAGTTATAGAAAACATGACATACCTTGTTGAATTTTGGCTTATTCTAGAGAGCGAACTTGTAGAGTGTGCCCCACATAGAATATTTGTTGTATGGATCTCAAAATTGTACACAGAATACTACAGACTGTACTCTAACCAACACATTTGGTCTTACTGAATTTGGATCTGTTATGAAGTTATGACGTTTTTACCCGAAACATTTGTTTTAGACTAGTTTCAGGACTAGCCACAAACCTTATTTTCCACGAAGTGTAACTCCAAAAATACAACGACCCACAAGCTAAAATTTGTACCACAACTACTTGGATATGTTTCCTCAATGGTATCCTAATTTCAAGGTCTGAAGCATTCTAGAAAAAAATTTATTTCCAAAATGGGGAGATGACCTGTAAATAACATACCTTAGAAAGCATCATCAAAAGAATTTATCCTCCCTTGAATTTTGGCCTTCTTTACTTCACCTTCCCTCTGAAATTAGGCTTAGATATCCTTTGTTTACCTTAGTCACCTGTAGATATTCAATATGCTCAAGTGTAATTAAAATGAGAGAGCCTTGCCTCTTATTTATACTTTCATGTAGCTTCCTCAAGGGTTACCTTTTAACCATCTTAACCCAATTTCCTTATTTGAGGGCTAACCCACTTCTAACCACTTTCCATAATTAGAAAGTTCTCCATTTAATTTATTATTTAAATAATCCTGCTTGACTTTGTCACTTCATTTTATTATTTAAATAATCATCTTTGACTTTGTCACTTCACTTTATTATTTAAATAATCTTCTTTAACTTTGTAACTTCACTTTATTATTTAAATAATCCTCTTTCACTTTGTCACTTCACTTTATTATTTAAATAATCCTTTTTGACTTTGTCACTTCACTTTATTATTTAAATAATTTCTTCTTTACAAGAACTTTGACCTCCTTGTCCTTTTGGGACTTCAAGCCAACATGATATGAGGGTCCTCCAAATTCGTAAGGCCATAACTCTCAAACCGTGAGGAGTTATGTGATGTTCCACATACCACCAGAAATGGCATGACATGTACTATCTATCTAGAATAGTCTTACCTGCAAATATATCAAAACTCATACCATTATACATTAAACAAACTTGGTTCCATTACCTAAACCTTTGTGCTACCGGACTTTCTCCAAGGGTTGACATCAATCACTAAGGGTTGACATCAATATACAATATCACTCTCCAATGGTTGACATCAATGACAACCAACAATCCATACCAATTTTGTATCAACCTAAGCCAACTGTCTGACAGATGCATATATTGAGGGAGCATCAGTTGTATGCCAAATTGAGCAAGTGCTCATTCTATCAGAAGAAAGTTCATTATTTGGGCCATATAATTTCATAGGAAGCAATAGCAGTGGACCCAAAGAAGATAAAGGACATTGAGAGGTGGCTAACACCAAGGAATGTCTCTCAGGTGAGGTAATTCATGGGGCTTGTAGGTTACTACAAAAGATTCATTGAGGCATTCTCAAATATTGTGCACTCAATCACTTCCTTGCAGAAGAAGGGTGTGAATTTTGAGTGGACATCGGATTGTGAAAGTAGTTTCCAACACTTGAAGCATTTATTAACAAGTGATCCAATACTAAGGATTTTTTATCCAAATGAAGAATTCATTATATGCATCGATGCATGTATATAAGGGATTAGTGGAGTCCTTAGTTAGAATGGGTATGTGGTGTGATATGAATCAAGGAAATTAAAGGAGCATGAAAGACACTATGCTACTTATGATTTTCAATTGGTAGTCATAGTGCATGCCTTGAATATGTGGAGGCACTACCTCATGGGAAAAATAATTGAGTTGAGAATAGACCATATAGTGGTCTTAAATATTTATTTGGAAAACCAACTCTAAATGCTAGGCAAAGAAGGTGGTTAGAATTCCTCGGTGAATATGAATTTGATATAAAGAATATCAAGGTGAAAGAGAACAAGATGGTTGATGCACTCAACATAAGGATGAATGAGATGCATGCTACAACCATTAGCATGTACCATTCAGATTTGAAATATACAATCTTAGAGGCTGCAAACTCAGATTTACCATACATGGAGATAAAGAAAAAATTACAACAAGGTATTTTGCAGCAGAAAAGTGAAGAATATAAGGTAGAAAAAGATGAAATTCTCATGTACATGGGTAGAATTTATGTGCCAAATTCTCAAGAATTGAAAAATCTGATTTTAAAATAAATGCATAATGTGCCTTATGTTGGGCACCCAGGTTACCAGAAAATGGTTGCAACTGTCAAGAGCCAATATTATTTGTCAGGTATGAAGAAAGAGGTTGCTAATTTTATTGTCGGGTGTTTGGAGTGTCAAAAGGTCAAGGTCGAGAATAAACACCTAGTTGGGTTGCTACAACCATTTCCCATTCCTGATTGGAAATAGGAATTTGTAACAATGGATTTCATCACCAAACTACACAGAACAAACAAGCAACATTATTCTATCATGGTAGTAGTGGATACGATTACTAATGTTATCCATTTTATTCCAGTAAATCTCACACACAAGGAAACCAACATTGTTGATATTTATATGAATGAAATTGATCAACTACATGATATACCCAAGACAATTGTGTTTGAAAGAGATCCAAAATTTACATAATTATTTTGGAAAGGATTATTCAAGGGATTCAAAACAAATCTGAATTTTAGCACAACTTATCATCCAAAGTCAGATGGGAAGACAAAAAGCGTGAATCAGGTGATAGAAGACATGCTAAGGATGTATGAGATGGATAAACCATCGAAATGGGAGAATTATTTTCATTTGGTATAGTTTGATTATAACAATGGGTACTAGATATCTCTAAAGATGAGACCATTTGAGGCACTTTATGGAAGAAAGTGCAACACACCAATGAGACGGGACAACCCAACAAATAGAGAAGTGGTTGGGCCATAATTACTCAGGGAAATGGAAAAGTAGATGATGAAAATAAAATAAAATTTAAAGGTTTCCCAAGACATGTAGTAAAGTTATGATGATAAGGGAAGAACTTACAGGGAATTTAAAGTGGGTGGCCATGTGTTCTGGAAAGTAAAATCCAAGATAAGTTCCCTAAAGTTGGGAAATTGTTCAAAGTTGGCAGCACGTTACTATGGCTAGTTTGAAATCCTGGAGAGGATTAGTCCTGTAGAATATATGCTTTCCTTACCGGAATCGATGTGTATTCATAATGTATTCCATGTGTCATTGCTTAAAAAGTATGCACCTGATGTTAATCATGTCATTGATTGGAATGTGATTGAGGTGGAGCAAGAGGGAGACTTTCAAGTGCATACGGTGTGCATATTGGATCGAAAGTTCAAGTAACTCCATAATCGAGTCGTAGGGCTAGTAAAGGTCCATTGGACCTGGTAAGGTCCTAAAGATGCAACTTGGGAGCATGACAATGTTATTTGGGCAAAATGCCCACGCATTTCTTAAGACTTTTAAAATTTTGGTTGTATATCTATATACATTTCACTAAGGACAATGCATAAATAAGGGGGAGGGGAATGTAATACCCCTAGGATGAACCCCAATTGTACATATAAATGTAAATTTAATTATCCATATAAGCTAGTGAGTTAATGGTATAAATTCTTTGGTTCATTTCTGCATGCATTGAGTCAATGTGCGGGAATCTCATACCAAAGAAGTGTTCACATTTTATAATGTGTCACACACCTATGTAAGTGTGCGAGGATTGCACACTAAAGGATGGGTGCACACCATCCTGAGTTTGTGTACAATGAAGTAGGTGCACGATTTTGGGGCTAGAGTGACTTTGTGTATATGTATTTTCAAGCCAGAGTGCCTATGTGGTTATTAGGCTAGAGAGCTAGATGTTAAATGGCCAATGAGCCATCATTGTAATATGTAATCACATGCAAATATTAAGGAAAACACATCATTGCTACAGATCAACCATGTAAAAGAGTATGGGGGGATAAACTCCACTAGATAGGGAAAGGAGGATAAAATTTAAGAATAAGGGGCTAAGCTAGGGCGACTTAAGCCCAAAGGAATATTGTATTAATATTCTTTAATGTATAAAGTATGGATAATTATTTTATTGTAAGTTCTAAGGATGCGGACAAGTGGGCCCAAGGTAGTTCTCAACATGACAAATGTCAAGTTGGGAACATGCATACATATAGTTTGGACTTAGTTCATTTTACGATCATTCTATTATCATTCCTTCACTCACTCAATTATCACTTGTACCCTGTTGTTACTATAGATGTACCCTAGTTAGCTTTGGAGATGGACTAAAGAAGTGGGTTGTCAGTCCCATAGTATATTAAAGAAGCAGATTTTCGATCCCATGGTACACGAATAAAAAGTGAAGACAAATCAACACTAACATGGAGTTATTTATGTACGACAAGAGGATTTAGAAATGCATCAAGGATACACCAATAATTTCACCACAACTGGTAGAGGAGTACACCCCGATTGAGTGGTTCTGGGCAGACCGACACCATATCTATATACAAGCAAAGAAGGACTCGAGAGAGGAATGGGTCCAGAAAAAGTACAAGATCACAGAAGAAGACATCCACCTAATCATGCAAGATTGGGATCTAGATTGGAAGGTTTCTGCAAATGGAACGTAGACGTAGAACCCTGACAACGATGCAGAAGAACATGGTAATGGACAGGAAAAGACATCGAAGATGAGTAACAAACAATCATAAACATGAGGGAAAAGAAGAAAGATAAGGGTAAGGGAAAAAAAACAAATGCTCTCAAGATGATGAAATCCCATAAAGAACCTACTATCTACACCTTAACAGATGATGGCATCGATAGAATCAAATATCAAGTGAGGGACATCACAGATGAAGCAGTTGAGAAAGTGACGCGAAAGCAAGAAGAATTGCACCAACAAGTGTAGGAACAGTTAACAACATTACAACAGTTCTTGGAAGAAACAAGGATAGCACCAGAGTGCAGATCCGGCGAAGGACCATCAACAAGCCCGACTAGGGAAGAAGGGGCCATCAGTTCTTACTTTTTAGAGATGGAAATAGGGTGTAGAGTGTTGAATATCTCACCAGATGTAATTGAGTTCCTCATGCCTGAGATGCAGGACCATGTACAATGATTAAGTCACCTAGACTTAGTCATTTCATATATTCCCATAGCAGTACTACAAGGCTTTCACATCGGTATTGCACAAGAAATATGGTTCTTTGTAGAGTCAGCATAAAGCGAATTGGAAAAGGTAGTGATGGAGAAGACAAAGTTGCAACAAGATTACAAAACTGATTTACAAGAGAAGAGAATGACTGGGGAAAATGATGAAAGGATACTGAAGGAGAATAGTGAGGCTGAGGAAAAGGCTAGAAGAATATTGAAGGAGAAGGATGAGGTTGAGCAACAGGCAGAGAAAATACAATAGGCCATCCATAAACTCTATAAGGATATTCCAGAAATATCGATGGTGGTAGAAGACACACTTGAAGAACAAGTATAAAAAATCATTGAATTCATTAAGTTCTTCTGCACTAGGATCAAAGACTTGGAATCACGCACCACACTAGGGACACCACATGAGGAAAAGGAACAAAGAGAAAGAACCATTGTGACCTCAGTAGCAGGTATTAAGAGTTTGTATGAGGAGTGTGTGAAGCTATGTGAGGAAAGCACATATATTTGGAAAAATTTGATGGAGGATCCAAAGATGAAATTTGTGGAAGTTATAAGGGATGCATACGAAAAGGCACAGAAGGCTTCAGAGAACATAAGCACGCTTCCACTAGCTGAGTGTATGATGGCCATCCTGGAAAATAGAAAGTCATACACTGAAATAGAACATATAAGGGAACAACAAAATATTCTCTAATGATGATTAGTACCACTGCAGGATGAATCACTTAGGGTAATAGGGGAATTGGCAGCTGTGTAGAGCATAATAAAGCAAGCAACACACGACAATGAGGAGAAACTCATGACCCTGACAGCGTAGGTTGTAGAGGATATTTTGGAACAAGAAGCACAGTTCAAGAAAGAAGTTGAGACAACAAAGGAAACCCTCTAAAATTTCATGAAAACATAGAGGGGTGTGACAAAATAGGATTAAGTGGCTCGAGACGAGCCACAAGGGAGTGTTGGAGGCATGTTGGACAAAAAGTTCAAAGAACTAAGTTTTGAGGGTGCGTGCAAAAGAAAGAAGGACAACAATTAGGCAGGAAAAAGTAGATAGATGCACAAAATCCAGAAGAACAACAGTCGGGAATGTAAAAGTAGCATGAAGGCGCAAAGATAGGAAAAGCACGCCCAAACAATGAGTTGTCATATGGTTTTGGGGATAAGCAAGTAGGGTTTTGAGCCCTAAAATTCTATGCATAAATATGAAATGGGTTGGGAAGAATATGTTGTTGAGTGAATAGGTTGTTGAGGTTGAGTTGATGATAGGTTGAGGCTGAGAGGATAGACTAAGAATGAGAGAGAGTCTATATCTGAAGGTTTAGGGAGGGCTTTGCAGAGAGAGGCTTGCACTACAGAGCGACTAGGAAGGATGGGGAAGGATATCATGATATATCTATTGTAATTGCAGTGCACAAGCCTAAGATGATTTCACAAAGAATAATAAAGAAGCCAGTCATTGTGGACATAGCCCAAGAATTGGGTGAACCACATTAAATTTTGTGTCTAAATGACTTTTTATGTGATTGTTCCTGGATGTTCTATTTATGCATAACTAGATCTAGATTTGTTTATTAGATGATTGATGCATAGCAATGATGAATGTTACCATGAATATTTTATGTCGCAATCTACGTCACAATGGTGCTACATAAATAAATTTTACTAATTAATCAAGGGAAAAGAGACATAGACTATTGCTCACAGGGTAGATAAGTAGGAATGAATATGATGCTCGCCTCCCATCCCCTCTTCCCTGCAGAAAATTGGTTCATGCAGCCCCAATAGATGCCTTGGGTGAGACTAAACTTGCATGCAGGTGATGATGAAAGGGATGGTGTCTATAGGGTTTGTTGGTAGAATAAATTGAACGTAGAGTCTTACAACCATACACCAACATTAGGCATTCAGAGTGAAAACACAGTGTTGAAATATTGAGTGCCCTATAGTCGATGCCCCGTCAAATGTAGGACATGCAGTAGACGCGTCATCTAGCACACATAGTAAGGTTCCACATGGAGGTGATGTCACCAACCACGTGTTAGGCCACGTACTGGTGCCATGCCATCCAATATACATGCAGAAGGAGTCCACGTGGAGACTACTTCATTTTCCATGTCATATTAGATACTATATTGAAGAAATAGTTGAGATGCAACATTAGAGATTCTGATGGCCCGATGGTCCGACACCCCGGTGGTGGGGCCCAACATTTCAGTATATTGGATATCGGGTAAATGATTGAATGTGCAGCACTAAATTTTCTAAGGGTTTGGTGGCTTGGTAGGCCAGTGAGTTTGATGGGCCGATCGTCGAGTGGCATACTGGATCAAGAGAAACTGTTGAGGTGAAAAGTTAAAGGTCCGGGGGGGCGGTGGCTCGGTGGTCCCGATGTCTAAGGAACTCGATCAATTGATGGTCAAGATAAAATCAAGAGATGATTGGATGGTTGTTGTGCAATCAAGGTTTAAAGGGTGTTGTGTGTGAGTTTCAAAGGGCACGATATACCGGATTGGAGTACCAATGAAGTTGAAGGCGTGAGTTTGGAGCCTAGTAGGTCGGTGACCCGATAGGCTCAGTGGTCCCGATATTAAGAAAACTAGATCAATGATTGAGATTTGATCATGAACTTGATTCGACGGTTGTTGAGCAATGAGGTCATGTTGTGTGTTCTGGCGGCCAGTAAAACAGATTGACAGTCGAGATCTAATCCAGGATGATTGGACAATGGTTGTGCAATCAAGGTTAAAAGCATATGTTGGTTGATTCTAGGCAGGGTTTCATAGGCAAGGTTCCATACTAGGACCACAAAAATTGGTTAACAATGGATCATGTTTCAAAGTGCTTGGTAGCTTAGTGACCTGGTGGTCCCGATGATGAAGGTTATACTGTGTGATCAACAAATGCGATTTTTTCTCAAATTTATTCTACTATAGTTGTGCGTTAACACCTATCTAGAGTAACCTGCGAATAAAGCGGGTGATGAGGGAGATTGGGACCGGTTTCAAAGGAATTTTTGCAACCCAATTTAATGGAGAGTCAAATAATCTGGAGCCGACTAGTGTGGGCACAATTTTTGGCATAAGGACAAGGAGTTAGGCACATGGACTTCGTGTATAAATAATTGTGTTCGAATCCAATGTTGAAAGTGTGAGTTGTAAGGGTGGAAGAGAAGTAGAGGCTCTAGGGTTCGAGGATGCCAGAGAGTGAAAGAGAAGAGAATGTAATCGTCTAATGGTGGTAGAGAGGTGCAAGGTGAAAAGGAACATCTAAAGTCTTACAGGTTGTGAACATGTGAAGAGTGTTGTAGGAAGGCGGAAGCAGTTGGTAAAATGAAGGATCTGTACTGATGAAGACCTAGAATAAAGTGATGATCTTGTACAACTGATAGACTGAGAAGAATTGAATCTAGTATGTTGGTACCTACATATTGCTAAGTTAGTGCTCAGCTAAGGGCATTGGTGTCTCGAACAGGTTGGTGCTTGCAAATATTGCAATAGTAGATTAGTGTCTGCAGCCATTGTCGAGTTGATGGTCAATTGAGGAGATTGGTGTCTTCTGCAGGTTGGTGCCTGTAAATATTTTGTATAGTAAGATGGTGCCTACATAATTTTATAAAGAAATTGTTTTTAGTTTTCTCCAATTTGAGTTTCCATGTTGAATCTCTCTATAGTATAGACATTAACTATTTATGATTAGGAAAATATTAAATTGATAAATATTGTAAGAAAAATAATAACAATCCTATATTGATTCACTCCCCTATTGATTCACTCCCCTTCTTAGTATTAATAAGTGTGCCAACAAAAAAGTATGACGTATAAGTAGTTAAGGAGGAAACCCCAATTCACGTAAGCGTTAACTTATTATAATTGGTTATCATAACTAACTTTTCTGATTATATATATATAATAGAATTTATGTAACAAAGTCATTTGGCGTTGTGGCTTTTTTAGGCAATATTATTCTAAGAGAACTATTTCAAATACATTTGACGAATTAAAAAGCCAATCATTGACCAAGGCATTTTATCACCGAAGGAATGTTGTGTACTTATTTACAACTCAACATTTCTGTGGATGTTTTTTTAAGATATTTCTTAGTATGCCTGAAGCAACATTAAAAAGTTCTTTAATTTGTTTTCTTTAGCAAATCTACAATTATTTTTCTATATTAAGTTTACATTCTTTTAAATGGGAAAGTTTTGTTATTCAATTGGATAATCATGTAAAACTCTCATATTAATGGATTAATTGTATTTTTTTTTATGTGTTGAGAATTAACTTTTAACTTTCAAAACAATGTTTTCATATTTCAAAATATTCATTAAATAATATATATATTCTTTAATGTTTACTAATCTTTAAAAAATTTAAAAAGAAATATCACAATATATTTAAAGATCATGGAAATGTTGTCCGCCCATTAATTTGGAGGGTTCATCCATATCAAACATGGGAGAGTCAAATTGGACCTTTTCACTGGGATTAACCCCTAGGAGAGTCAAATTGGACCTTTTCACTGGGATTAACCCCTAGTATTGACATTTTTCCTGGTAGTCTTTTTCCAACAAACTTGATATTTGATTGATATTTAACTAGAACATCTAGGATTAGGAGTGAATATTATTTTGTTTGGTTTTTATAATAAATTGAATGAGGGGAAGACAAGCTATTGAAATGTTAAGGAATGATGGATTGATTTTTAGGGAGACTTATCATAAAACCAACAAACCAAAACCAACATTAAAATTTAAGGAAGAAAAACATTTAATAAAAATATTTACTATTTAATGATATTATTTTTGGTTTATTTAAAAAAATTACTTT
>JZKD02S1687072.1:364654-379371 GCA_000966675.3 Picea glauca
ATTGGATTGATTTTAGGGAGACTTATCATAAAACCAACAAACCAAAACCAACATTAAAACTTAAGGATTAAAAACATTTAATAAAAATATTTACCATTTATTGATATTATTTTTGTTGTATTTAAAAAATTTAAATTAAAAACTATAAAAGTTCTAAAAATATTTTTTAAAAATATATAAAATTTAAGATCTCAAAATTATCAAAAATATTAAAACCAAAATTTCTATAAATAAAGAAACGACATCAAAACTCGCAATATAGCATGTGACTTATTTAATCATAGCCGCGGTACTTTGACATCTACCTCTATGGAAAAAACCTTAAATTAATATAAAGGTCAATGCATCGTGCAATCGGCTATTTCCAAACTTTAGCTAAAATGACTTGCCCCATATTATTTTAATTATTTTGTGAAGTTAATGGTGTGGTTTAAATATATAGCGAAAAGTTCAAGCTATATAAGGAGGGCCACATCAATTTGGTTTCGAATTGTTTAGAGCACTATGGCTTTTTCAATTCGAGCTTCATTTCGGCCCCTGGTCACATGCAACAATCCGGATGCCGACCACTTGCTTCGAGCTGCGAAAATTGCAGACAGATCGGGGGGCTTAACTGCTCCACACCCTAATTTCGGATGCGTGATCGCTCGGGGCGCAAAGGTAGTGGGCGAAGGATATCTGTATGCCCATGGGACCAAAAGCGCCGAGATACAGGCCGTGGAGGGTGCCCGTGAGCTTGCCAAGGGCGCCACGGCGTACCTGAATCTGGAACCCCATGTGACCGAGGCCGTGAATGCCCTGTGCGAGGCCGGAGTCGCCAGAATCGTAGTGGGTCTCAGGAATCCCGTGAGGGATGCGAAGGGGAAGGTGATCGAAGCGCTCAGAAGCGCAGGCAAGCGGGTGGACATATGGGGAGAGGAGATTTGTGGTATTGAGACGGAGGAAGCGGCGAAGGCCTGCCGGGAGGTGAATGCTCCGATTCTGTACAGGAGCGCGCTGGGGATTCCTTTCTCGGTGCTCAAATACGCCATGACCGTGGACGGGAAGATCGCGGCGAGCAGCGGGCACGCGGCGTGGGTGAGCGGCCCGGCGTCGCGGGAGCTCGTGTTGGAGGTGCGCAGCAGGAGCGATGCCGTGGTGGTGGGCGGGAACACGGTGCGCCGCGACGATCCGCAGCTGACCACGAGGCGGGCGGGGGGCCACTCGCCGCTCAGGATCGTGATGTCGGCGTCGATGGATCTGCCGGAGGAGGCAAGGCTGTGGGACGTATCGGAGTCTCGAACCGTCGTGGCCACGCAGAGGGGCGCTCGTCGGGACTTCCAGCGGCGGCTTGCATCGAAAGGCGTGGAGGTGGTGGAGTTCGATCCGCTAACCCCAAGGGCCGTGATGGAGCGATTCTCCGCAGGCGGGACCGAAGGGTTTCTATCGGTGCTGTGGGAGTGCGGAGGGGTTCTATCGGCACCCGCCATCGCCGGCGGCGTGATTCACAAGGTGATGGCGTTTGTGGCTCCGAAGGTGATCGGAGGGGAGAGAGCTCCGTCTCCGGTTGGGGAGTTGGGGATGGTGAAGATGACCGATGCGCTAAATTTGGCGGATGTCTGCTTTGAGCAGGTCGGTGGAGATATGCTCATCACCGGCTACCTTCATCCCATTCCTTGTTGCTGACATCAATTGTTTGGTTTTTTAATATACAATCCAAAACCACGGCTTTTTCTTTAGGTCAAAGTCTTTGGCATAAAAAAAAAAAAAAAGTGGTATAAGTAGGTTGGGTACGTTACATTGTTTGTGTATCTAATGGTTAAGAATATGTGTTTGTTTAGGAGATTTTTATTTTGGAGGTCACAATCCACTCCAATAAATTTTGATACCTTTAATTTTGTGTCAAATTCATTGAAATGAATTTTCATAATAGAAAGTAAAAAAGGATGTATAGCTTCTTCTTAACTCAATGTCAAAAGATGGGCTTGTTTTTAATGTTTAAAATTGAGATTCTTAACTCAATGTTAAAAGATGGGCTTGTTTTTAATGTTTAAAATTGAGATTTGTGTTAAATGTTAAAAGTTTGGATGTTGTGTTAAATCTTATAGTTGTGCTCCATGAAATTGATGTATGAGATCTCTTTGTTTATGAGACAATGAACCCCCTTTTCATAATCATAATTGCTTAAGTTTATAAAAGTGTACATACTATATATCCTACCCCACCCTAGATTTGAATCTATGGCCTCCTAAAAGAAAACACATGCTCTTAACCATTAAACCCACTAAATATAAATACATGTATAAAATTTATTATTATATTGAAGAAAGTTAAATACTATTGCACATAAATAGAGAAATTGTAATATGATGATGTTTATCAAAATCTCTACAAAGTTAAAAATAGTTTAACCATAAATCAAATTAAAAGCAATTATATATATTGGTGTGCCATGGTAGCCATGTGACATGGTCATCTTCTTGCGTCCTCCATGTCCCCATGTGCATGCACTGTGGCATTCCATTATCCTCACTTGATGTAACTTTCCATCCAGGATACTAGACCTATGAGAGACTCTGATGGATGTTGATCTCATATGTAGTATGCCTCCATCCATCCCACTACCATTGCCTCCATCCTTACAACATAGGTACAAGGTATTGAACTCATATTAGCAAGTAAAGTAGCTTATTGGTTCTTGGGGTGTTATAGTGAGATTAAAGGTGGAAGTAGGAGGGAAGTTGTGGTCAGAACAAGAGCACAAGTGAGAAGCCTCGTAGAAGCATATGAATGGGAAGCAAAGTAGGGAGTTTAATCTCATGGTAGCAGAACATGCATGTGGTTCTAATAACATTCCTTATGGGATTTTACATGCAATGTTATGTTGTCTTATAAGTTTTACTTGTCGATGTTATTGTTAATTATAGTGCCAAATAGTTAATTTGAAATGGGAATGCTTCTAGTAGTATGGAAACATCTTTTGTTTGGTCCGTTAATTTTAAATGTGAGTGCTTTCACCGATTCATAAGCATTATTTCAATGCATTGATTTAACTTGTCATTTTATGCTTCAAGCAATGGTGTTCTTATGGCTCGAATGACTACAAATGTGTTGTTAAAGTTTTGACGAAAAATAAGAAGCATATGAAATGAGAGAGGAGGAAGAGGGGATGCCAATTGCATAAACATTTTTTTGGAAATGTTCCTAATAGACTACCCATGATGCTCATCATTTACGTTCAATGCCACCATGTGGACAATAATGGTTTTCCTTGCCACAATTAATAATCTTGATCCTACATTTGCAAACAATATGCACTTATTAGAAAGTATATGACACTGGTTAGGATCTCTCCTTTTTTGTTATTGTTTCTCCATAAGAGATAAATCATAAGCATGCTCGATTGTGCTACTAATATTCCTCCCTAGAAGATTTATTCAAAGAAGTAGAATTCCCCTATTATACTTATAAATAAATATCGATAGGAGTAGAGCTAGACAAACATTGCCAAAATATTTAGGTAGACTCTTAATATACAATGAATCTCTTTTCAATTTCTTTATTTTACCCCGAGGGCTCATACCATGCCAGTAACTAGAGATAACATAAAGAGAAAATAATTCATTCCATTAAAGGTGTAATTGTTGGGATACAAATTTATAGCAATAGATGTTGAACTCCACAATTCACTTTAAATTGTTAACCAAAGATTGTGTAAATTTATGAGGTGTTGTGCAATGCATATGTGAAACCATAGAAGTCTAGTCTTTTCAAAATCCTAATGATGTTGTAGTACAATAAATGATCAATTGTGGGTAGTGTTGGCGACGGAAGTCACTCCTGGATTGCTTGCAGGAGCAGAGCCCGACGCCCATCAGTTTTATGTCACGATAGTTTTTAATGGGTGATCAAATGGACAGAGACTTGGGAAGATGTCACTCTAACTCAAAGACTGGGTCCGGCATGTAAGAAACAAAGGAGGTCTTGATCTAACTTCAGTCAGTGGGTTGATTAAAAGGTGAATAGGTGGATGACTTGATAAGAAGAGTGAACAAACTACTTTGGGCAACAGGCTTTCAGCGGTTTGCGGAAGAAGGACTCTGAAAGAAAGATCCTCTTGGTTCAGGGTCTTAAGAAACTGAAAAGGGGACTCGACTGGATTCTCCAATTCCAAGTCATTCAACATTAGGAAAATCACAAGGACTGATTAGAGACAATGCGACTGTTACAGTGATCAAATTCTACATCATCCTATAACAACTACAACTCGGCTGGATTCTCCAATTCCAAGATGCTCTAACACAGTTTAACGAAGACATGAAAGAAACTGACATTCATAAGGCAAGAAGTCTCAAGAGTCCATACATAACCAGAAATAACAGTGCTTCATTAAAGATTTACAACCGGGAGCCTCGCTCAACCATCGATAGATTACAAAATACAAAGACTGAGCTTATATACTCAGAGAAAATCGCCTAACAGAGGTGTCCTCAGTCATCCAAGGCTTGGTGTCCCCTCAGCCAAATTCGGACGGATATTCTTTGTCGGACGCCACCTTAACTGCGCATGGCTTCTGCAGGGGGAGTAGCTGAGTCAGTAAATGCTGAGTTAGCGTGTGCAGACCTCCTCCAGCTAGTCGAGAACTCGACGTGGCTTCTCTGGACAAATGGGTACACAGGACCCTCTCGAGCAGACCGTTGGCCAGGCTCTCCATATCTTGCACTTAATGCATGAAGAGAGGTTTCAACCACTCTTTCTTACCTTCATTTACTTCAAGCGAAAACCAGGCTCGAGGATAAATCAAATGGCGCATGGAGATCATGATGATACCTTCGGCGACTAGACTCGATGCCTTTAACCTCTTTTTTTCACAACTCCTTTCTTTTCCAAGTGACCATGGGCTGTGACCCTGAATCTATTCCCAAAGCGCTTTCGGCGTTCGCGAATAGAAGGAGTTAATCCTTGCTTATTCATAGTTGCGATAAGCGAAACGCTGAGATGGCTTAATTGGGCGCCACGCATCTCTCTCAGATCTAATGGTCCTGAACCTACTCGGTGATGTTGTGGGCCCGGGTCCTGGACACTCCCGACACCTCGTGCATCGGGAATATGATGGGGATGCTTTTCGCGCCTTGAAATCACGATGAGCGAAAAGGAGAGAAGCCTAATCGCGCGCTAGGTGTCTCCTGTGGATGAACGGCTGAGGCTACTTCGTGATACTGTGGGCCCGACTCTGGGCGCTTTCGGCACTTCGAGGTTCGGGGTTTTGTGATGTGAGATGACGAGAGACTTTCACCCATCGAACTCCCGAATGCCGATATGCCGACCAGATCTCTCACTATGTGTCGCTGGATCAGACAACCCAGATTTAGTCTTGAAATACAGGCGCTTTCTCTGATGCTATATACCGGTTAACTTGGTAGCCCCGAAATCCCGATGACCATTGATCTATTCTCATGGATGAATCTGGACCATTGACAACATAAATTCTCCCTCTTACGTGCTTGGAAGCCTTAAAACGAGATTTTTTCCATGCTTCTCTCGGGCGCTTCTCGTGCATCTTGCAGACCCGAACACTCTTGTGCCTAGGACAAGAAATGTCGCTAACATTAGGCTCAATGGGGGATAGAGTCGTCCCTGTGATGCTCTAAGGACTCTTTTTGCAGATTCAGTGCCTTGTTGTTGAGCTATGGAGTCATATATTAAGCCGAAAACAAAAACAAAAAGTAATATTTACAAAACAAAAGAAGCCGCTTGCACCTTACAAAAAGCATTTTTTTAAGAAATGCCCATTCACTGGGCCATCAAAAACTTCCTCGCCTTCCAAATCCTGCAACCTATAAGTATTGTTTGAAAATACCTCAAAGATATTGAAAGGCCCAAACCAGAGGGCATCAAACTTACTGTGTTTGCCCCTATCCTACTTAGGCGCATCCCATTTGAGCACCAGATCACCCAACTCGAAGATTTTCTTTTTTCTCTTCCTATCAAAGGTTTGCTTGATCTTCTGCTGATGATGGTAGGCCTTGTTCATGACCTGCTCCCTAATCTACTGTACTTCCACCATCTGATGGATTCTTCTAGTCATATGGCCAGGCTCTCCTTCAAGGTCCTGGAGAAATTTTGCCACAGATAAAGTGAGCTGGGTAGGAAAAACAACCTCTGTTCCATAAACAAGTTGGAAAGGTGAGATGCCCAGAGACTTCTTTGTTGTCACTCGGTCGGCCCATAGAGAAAATTTGAGCTTTGAATCCCGGGCCCTTTTATTTTCTTCCAATAATTTTTTAATGAGCTTGATCAAACTTTTGTTGGAAGACTCCGCCAATCCATTTCCTTGAGGATAATAGGGAGTAGAGTGGATCAGCGAAATCTCAAACTGTTCATAGAACTTGACTAAAGGCTCAGACCTGAAAGAGGCGGCATTGTCGGTGACGATTTTGCTGGGACAACCAAATCTGGCTATGATATCCTCCAGGAAGATGATAATTACTTTGTGAGAAGTACTCCTGGTAGGGGTAGCTTCTATCCACTTGGCGAAATAGTCTGTCGCAGTCAGGATCCATCTGTGTTGACCGCTTGAGAGAGGATGAATTTCTCCAATGAAGTCCAACCCCCACTATTGAAAAGGTGTCGAAGCTACTATAGGCTTTAATGGCAGTGATCTGAGCTGTTGCTTTCCTAAGAACTTTTGACATTTGATGTAAGCTCTGATTTCTCTGCAGACATCGGCGAATAAAGTAGGCCAGTAATATCCAGCCCTGAGGATTTTATGAGCTGTGGTCTTCTAGAAATGATGCCCTCCGCAAAGGCCGCTATGGAAATCAAATATAACCTTCTGGGCTTCTTACGAGTCCAGGCATCTTAAAAACACCCCTAGAGGAACTTTCCAGTACAAGGCCTGGTCAATGAGGCAATACCTGAATGCCTTGAGCTTTAAAGCTCTCGCCTTGCTTTTTCCCATTCCATCAGGAGGCTTCAATTCTTGCAAAAAGTACAAGATATCCTTGTACCAGGTGCATGCTGCTAGTGATAAGGCGCCCTGAGAATCCTTATTGGACGACTCAGCTTGCAGATTTTCTGAACAGGCGTTGATGAAGCTAATCCCCAAGGCTTTGCAATTGGATTCATCCAGCAACTTAGCTAAACTCTGCCCCTTTATCAACTTAGTGGGCTTAATCTCCAGATCAAACTCTAAGATCCTGGCAATGCACTTACCTCTTCTCCCATCTATGTCAGGTTGTACAAGGATGTCCCTCATAGAGGCTGAAGGAACGTATGCGCTCACCTTTGAGTGCAGGACATAGACTCTGAAAGATTTGATAGCTTTTACTAAGGCATAGGCCTGTTTTTCCATGATTTCATACCTAATCTCTGCATCTCTTAATGCCTTGCTGAAAAAGGCAATGGGTTGTTCTCGCCCCTCCTCGTTTCTCTGCAACAAGACCGCTGCTACTGTATCAAAAGAAGCAAAAGAGAAAATTAGGAATTCTTTGGAATAGTTAGGACTGATCAGCACATGTGCCTTAGTCAACGCCCTTTTTATTTGGATAAAAGATCCCCTGGATTCATTGGTCCATTTCACTTCATTTCCCTTCCTGAGCATGGCTGTGATATGTTTCACCAACTCAGCAAAATTTGAGACGAATCTCCTCAAGAAATTTATGTTCCCTAAAAAGGCCTGAACTTCCTTCTTGGATCTAGGAAGTGACAGGGTTTGAATTGCCTCTACCCTGCTAGGATCAATCCTCACTGCTTCTTCTGATACTACATGGCCTAATAGCTTCCCCTCCTTCATGGCAAACAAAGATTTTATGGGATTTAAGGATAGGCCAAACCTCCAACACTTCAAAAAAACTTTTCTCAGATTACCGCAGTGTTCTCTGTTAGACTTGGAGAAAACTGCTATGTCATCCAGATAGATTACCACAAAATTATCTTTCTCCCTGACGAAAGCTATGTCCATGGCTCGCTGAAATGTTGCCCCTGCATTCATTAATCCAAACGACATTTTGGCATACATGAATGTGCCCCAAGGAGTGGTGAAGGTCATTTTTTCTCTGTCCTCAGGTATGACTGATATCTGATTATAGCTAGAAAAACCATCAATCATGGATATCCTGGATGCACTAGTTACCCTCTGCAGTATTTGTTCCATATTGGGCAGGGGGTAATTGTCTTTCCTTGAGCTCCTGTTTAGGTTCCTGAAATCAACATAGAGTCTGATTTCTCCACTTTTCTTCCTTACTGGGACCAAATTGGCCACCCATTCGGAATATCTCAAGGGGACGATGATTTGAGCATCAAGGAATTTCTTCACTTCTTTCTCCATGACAGGTAGCAACATGGGATTTATCTGTCTCAGCTTCTGCCTGAATGGCTTAGCCTCCTCTTTCAGTGGGATCTTGTGCTCAATGACAGATGTGTCATAAGTCTTGAGGTCTTCATATGACCATGCAAACACGTCAACGAATTCCTTTAATAACTCAGTATATTCCGTCATCTGCTCACTGGTCAGGCTGCTTGATAATTTGATAAACTTAGGCTCCTCCTGTGTGCCAATGTTGCATTCGACTATATCAACATCTTTATTTGAAACACCACCCTTTACTGCCACATCATTCTTGTCGAACAACCTTTCTAAAGGGACTAGTCCCCTTGTAATGTGATTGCTAGGTAGCTGAATAATCTGGTGATTAACGATTTTATTCAAGAAAACCTCAGAGGGAGGATCACCTTCGAAATCAGGATCCTGATCAATGTGCAATGCCGAAAACTCATCAACGGACTGGAGAAAATTTTTGATTTCAAGATCGTACTCGAATACCTCCCAATGCTTTACATTGTCCGGGATGGATGGTCTGTATCTTATTTCGACCTCACCATGGATCTTCGGTGGTAGAGGGACCCTGAACAGACTAGCCGAGACCGCTAAGGAGTCGGCCGAGGTATTTTCTTCCCTTGGGACAAATGTAATGTTGAAAGCTGAGAAGAAATTATCAATCAGGTCCCATACCTTGTTTCTATAACTCCTGAGCCGAGGATGCTTGGCCCAATAAACATTCCTGACCTGTTGGATTATCAATTCTGCATCTCTGAACACTGACACCTCTTCAATTCCCATTTCTTTTGCAGCCCTCATACCCAGAACAAGAGCTTCATACTCCGCCACATTGTTGGTAGTTTCAAATTCCAGCTTGTATGACAAGGATATGGTCTCTTGACAGGGCAACATGAAAATCACTCCAGCGCTTGCGCCTATACTGGAGGAAGCTCCGTCAAAGAACATCTTCCAAACAGAGGTGGTTGGAGGAGGTATCTGCTGATTAAGAATGGGCTGCTCTCTTATTTGTAAAGGGACCTCAGGAGTTCCAGTGATCTGTAACAAACTAGACCCTAAGTCGGTGTCAAGTGCAAAGATGGGGTGGTTAGTGGGGTTTTCTTCATCACTGACAATATAGGCTAGCTGGGCTTCTCTGTACAACCTCCTGTGTTCCCCTCCAAAGACCGAAATGGTGGCATATGTGAGATCCATCTGTAACGTTCCTCCAAGTCTTTTAATCCAAGACCTTGACAACAACATGCCAAACTTGGGGGGAATGTCAGCTACCACAATATCCATGACCACACTCTTCATGGGAAGCTGAAACAAAGAAACCACCAGGTATTTGATGTCTCCCAGACACTGCACTCTCCTTGAATCAAAAGAGTACAAATCATGATAGGCCTTTGTCACTTCCAGTCCCAGCTCTTCCATGACAATTTTGGGCATACGGTTGTGGGAAGCAACTGAATCCATGTGGCAATTATGCAACACTTTATCATGTATGTTCAGGGAGGTGTAGAAGGGAGGGGATGGATCATCTCTGTATTCTACCATGGGACCTAGGATGATTGCTGGTTTCTCATCTTGAAGGTTCACCGAGTCGGAGGGAGGCTGGGGGGACTCAGATTGTAACAGCTTGGAGAGGGACCTTTTGAAGTCTTCATTTTAAACTAGCTCAGAGAGGGGGACGGGAATTCTGATCTTTTGAATTTCATGTTCAAAATTAAAGGAGGAAATTGGCTTAGGAGCTTCCCTTACCTCAGAGATAGGTTCCTTGACTGTTGGCGAAGCATTTTGAGCTCTCTTTTCTTTAGTAGTGGTTGTTGCAGACTTAGTAGGCCTTTCTGCTATGAGGGGCTGTTCTTGGCTGTCATAATATCCTTCTTTCTTTCTTGACCTAAGATTGTATCTGTTAGCGGTGTGGCTGGCCTTTTCTCCTTTACCTAACTCATGAATTTGAATGCTCATCAGGGATTCTTCATATGCAGATTGAGTCAAATGGGGAAAAGGAGGAGCTTCTTCAACATAGTGAATCTCGGGGTCAAACTCGTCTATCTCCTCCCCTCCCTCATGAGTAACCAGGTTATTTTGGAGAGGGGTTTGGATCCTTTGATCTTCCCTATCTTTTCCCTTTGGTTCCCTTGGGAATGCCTATGGTCCATTGTTATTAGGTCTCCTGAAACCTCTACCATCAGCATTCTGGGGATTTATGTACATGGGCTTCCCTTCTAACTCCCATCTTTCCATCCTGGCAGAAAGTGATTTTAGTACTCTAGTTGTCTCATCTGTATGAAGGGGCAGGGGAGAGGGATTGGATGAGGAGGCTTCAGGCCTTTTCCTGGGCATGTTCTTATCAACAGTGTTTCTGAGTCGGTCAACAACCAATATGTTAGATTCTACCTCCACGGTTGCATCCTGCATGTGGGCCAGAGTAGTGGCTCTTCTCTCCCTCAGTAGTAGGCAGAAATCTGGATCAAAAGCACTAGCATAAGTGATCTTTGCAGAGGCTTCAGAGGGTTTTATCTCAGCAGGGATTTTATGGTACATTTTATTAAATCTCTTAGAGAAGTCAGAGACAGACTCTCCTTCTTTTCTCCTCAAAGACCCAAACTCTGTCATGGAATACATGAAGTCTTTTTTATCTCCCCACTGTCTCAAAAAGGCGTGATCCAAATCTTCGATCCCATCAATAGATCCAGGGGGCAGGGCCTTAAACCATTTTTTAGCCTCTCCTTGGAGACTATGGACAAAAATCCTCATCCATACGTCTGCATGCATGATAACATTATCATCTGCGAAACTGTAAAAGGCGTCTAGGTGTTCTTCTGTAGTTATGTCCCCCTCACCTGTAAACTTGGGCAGCTGCTGAAGGTATCCATCTGCTGGGAGGTCATTGAGAAGCTATGGTAAGACAAGAGGAGCATACCTAGTAGCTATTATAACCTCAATTCTAGTCATGGGGGGATTTGCTCCTGCCATGGGAATATTGGGTGGAGGAGAACTTGGAGGAGAAGGGGCTTGAAAAGGGGATACTGGGAATGAGCCTCTAAGTGGAATGGGAAACAACAGGGGATTTAGGGAGAAGGATAATGGGTTTAAGTCAGCGGACGCTCCTCTTTGTGTAGAAGCAACAACAATAACAAGAGGAGGAGTGGTAAAGCTAGGAATGGGGAAATCTTCTGTAGTCCTGGGTCTACACCCAGGTACAACTTCAGGGGAGAGGGGAGTGACAATGATTTCTCTCTCCAATCCTAGACCAGGGGGGGAAAACTCAATAGGAACACTGCCAAAATTTAGGAAACGAGAAACTTTAGAAAGCGGTGTGCTAGGAAACTGAGGCGGAGAAAATGGAGTTTCTACAGAAGGAGATGGCATATTACCTATTTTGGCGATGGTAGCTTCTCCTTCAGAGGCCTTTCCTTTTTCGAGAACCACCTCCCGATTGGTTTCAGGTGTAGCTAGAGGTAGCTATGGATGGGACCGCGTGTGTCTGCCTCTCAAAGCCACAATTGACACGGTAGGCTCGCCATAGTGGAGTCGTTACAATGGAGTCACCAGGTGCACAGTAGCAATCTTCAAGGGCTCTAATGCCTGATGCACCTTCAGAATCAGAAGCTCAATGTCGTTCAATCCCAGGGAAGATTTTCAACTTCGTCCCCGGCAACAGCGCCAGAAATGTTGGCGACGGAAGTCACTCCTGGATTGCTTGCAGGAGCAGAGCCCGACGCCCATCAGTTTTATGTCACGATAGTTTTTAATGGGTGATCAAATGGACAGAGACTCGAGAATATATCACTCTAACTCAGAGACTGGGTCCGGCATGTAAGAAACAAAGGAGGTCTTGATCTAACTTCAGTCAATGGGTTGATTAAAAGGTGAACAGATGGATGACTTGATAAGAAGAGTGAACAAACTACTTTGGGCAATAGGCTTTCAGCAGTTTGAGGAAGAAGGACTTTGAAAGAAAGATCCTCTTGGTTCAGGGTCTTAAGAAACTGAAAGGGGGACTCGACTGGATTCTCCAATTCCAATTCATTCAGCATTAGGAAAATCACAAGGACTGATTAGAGACAATGCGACTGTTACAGTGATCAAATTCTACATCAACCTATAACAGATACAACTTGACTGGATTCTCCAATTCCAAGCTACTTTAACACAGTTTAACGAAGACATGAAAGAAACTGAAATTCATAAGGAAAGAAGTCTCAAGAGTCCATACATAACCATAAATAACAGTGCTTCATTAAAGATTTACAACCGGGAGCCTCGCTCAACCATCGATAGATTACAAAATACAAAGACTGAGCTTATATACTCAGAGAAAATCGCATAACAGAGGTGTCCTCAGTCATCCAAGGCTTGGCGTCCCCTCAGCCAAATTCGGATGGATATTCTTTGTTGGACGCCACCTTAACTGCGCATGGCTTCTGGAGGGGGAGTAGCTGAGTTAGTAAATGCCGAGTTAGCATGTGAATACCTCCTCGGGCTAGTCGAGAACTCAGCGTGGCTTCTCTGGAAAAATGGGTACACAGTACCCTCTCGAGTAGATCGCTAGCCAGGATCTCCATATCTTGCACTTAATGCATGAAGAGAGGTTTCAACCACTCTTTCTTACCTTCATTTACTTCAAGCGAAAACCAGGCTCGAGGCTGAATCAAATGGTGCATGGAGATCACGATGATACCTTCGGTGACTAGACTCGATGCCTTTAGCCTCTTTTTTTCACAGCTCCTTTCGTTTCCAAGTGACGATGGGTTGTGACCCTGATTCTATTCCCAAATCTCTTTCGGTGTTCGCGAATAGAAGGAGTTAATCCTTGCTTATTCATAGTTGCGATGAGAGAAATGCCGAGATGTCTTAATCGGGTGCCACACGTCTCTCTCAGATCTAATGGTCCTGAACCTACTTGGTGATGTTGTGGGCCCGGGTCCTGGACACTCCCGGCACCTCGCGCATCGGGACTATGATGGGGCTACTTTTTGTGCCTTGAAATCGCGATGAGCAAAAAGGCGAGAAGCCTAATCGCGCGCCAGGTGTCTCTTGTGGATGAACGGCTGAGGCTACTTCGTGATATTGCGGGCCCAACTCTGGGCGCTTTCGACACTCTGGGGTTCAGGGTTTCGTGATGTGAGATGACGAGAGACTTTCACCCATTGAACTCCCGAATGCTGATATGCCGACCAGATCTCGCACTATGTGTCGCTGGATCAGACAACTCAGATTTAGTCTTGAAATACAAACGCTTTCTCTGACGCTATATACTGGTTAACTTAGTAGCCCCAAAATCCCGATGACCATTGATCTGTTCTCATGGATGAATCTGGACCATCGACAACATAACTTCGCCCTCTTACGTGCTTGGAAGCCTTAAAACAAGATTTTTTTCATGCTTCTCTCGGGCGCTTCTCATGCATCTTGCAGACCCGAACACTCTTGTGCCTAGGAAGATAAATGTCGCTAACAGGTAGACCATTCTACTTTGCTACACACAGTCTAGTGTAATGGTTTTGACCTCCTTCTCTTCCTATAGTTTTCCAGAGTAAGATACAAGTAGGACCAAATCCTAATGAATGAGGGTCTAACGAAATAAAAGTAATCATGAAAATGGATCAAATTGGAAATGAAAATGTTGTTAATATAGAATTAATAGAAAAAAAACAATCGATTTACAAGAATATAAATAAACTCGCAAAGTAGAAATAGAAATGGTAATGACAATATGATGATACCTGTGAACTCACCTCGAGTGGACCCTACCTAAGGGAGTTCTTGGAATCATGTAGAAAGTCTAGGGAAACAAAACAAAGATCAATTATTTTTCCGTTTATCCCTAGAAAGTAATGTATAACTCTAGTCTTGAAACAACTCAAACTAGTATATTATAAGAAAATAGAAATCAAAATGGAAAATTTGGTGTCTAGCTCTACTATTTCATTCTATATAAATATTAAAAATACACTAGAGATTTCTAACTAACTAGGTCAATCAAATCCCTAATTGATTGGAGATTTTCTACCTACTTGTCCCTCTATCTAGCATTGTTGAGTTCTAGACGTTTATTCTTCCTCCTCTAACTAGTTCAAATTTTAGAAAAAAATGGAGATTTGGAGGGATCAAGTTACTTCATTGGTTAAACATTGTCTCCTAGTGTGTAACACCCTGGGTTTTGAACCCCCATTTTAAATAATGTATTGTTACAATGTTGAGAGACCAGAGTGCCCAAAAAATTATTAAAAGGCCAGTGTGCCCAAGACATGTAATGTTTTTATCATTATTAATAATAAATACTGTTATCATTGAAATTTTGTCCGCACAGGGCGACAAGAACTCCGCATCATCAGCACAGAAAAACAGGCATTCATGGCACAAGGATTAATTCCACAGCACAACAAAAGGGCCAAAACTATACAAA
>JZKD02S1687072.1:379758-404196 GCA_000966675.3 Picea glauca
CCGCCTCTGGTTTGATGGGGGGGGTTTGACTGATGGCTTGTTTGTTGATTCCCTATACATTCACTCATTTTTCCCTCACGCACTCCCATGTACACACCCCCATGCATGCGTTTACCCATCCATTGACCCATCCTCACCTACTTCTTGGCTTGGCAAAGCGAAAGGAACTGCTGAAGAATTAGCCACATGATAGTTGGCTATAATGGTCACTGGTGCAATCCAGCCATGACCCGGGACCTGCATGTCTGAGATGCGTTGGCCTGTGCCCTGTTTTTCTCACAACTGTGAGTCCCAAGAGTTCCAACATTGAGATTTTGGACTAGCTGTGTTGGAGGCCTTGGAAAATAAATGAGATGGATTGCCTGAGGGACTGCGTGGCAGAGAAGGGTGGAGGTCCATTCTCTTAGGGTGGTACAGGCTGGGTAGAAGAGAGTTAGGTACTTGGATTGTTGTGGGTGTTGGGAAACCTATGAGAGCTTGAGAGCTGACTAGTTTGGGAACCCAAGTAACACTCTGGAACCGTCCTTGTGGATTCATAGCCCTAGATTAGGGGTGACACTATTGTTGAGATTTGGAGCAGTGGTGTCTACGATTGGGTAGAACGTCCTTGGTCTGCAGCCAGTTGGTGTCATATTTCATAAAGAAAAGTGCTCTTTGTTATGGTATCATTTACATGTATATGAATGTTATTTCCATTGCATATTTAATTATTGTTTAATTGAATCTTTAGACTATGCATGCTTGCTGATTACTGATGTGCATGTCGTTAAAGTCTTTTCTTTTATCCATCCTTAAATAATGATAAAGGTATCGGTCATAGAAATATGTCCAAGGGTGGGCTTGTAGGTAGCATGCCTCGGCCTGTGGGTGGCTGGGTATGTTACAGTTTGGTATCAAAGCTTCTAGTTGAAACACTGGGTCGGTATGGGTCGATTCTGTTGGTCAGAGTCTCGGAGTCGAGATCGAATTTTGACCATGAAGTATAAAAACTTAGGAGGAATGGAATTGCAGAATATACACAGAAGATAGAACGCCAGAGACCTGTGGTAAGGGGTTTGAAGGATCGTGACCATCCCCCTTCGAATCTAGGAGCGATCGCCATGGTAAGGTCAGGAGAGATCTGAGATCATTAGATCGGAGGACAGGGAACAAGGGTCGTTCGATGAAAAGGAAGCAAGGTCTAAGGTCACAACTTTCAGATCCCATTGGAGAGTGAGATCAATGGACATGAGGCATTGTATGGAACAAATTTGCATGAGAGATAATTTCCCAAGGTGGTCCCACAATCCAAACCACGGTTTCACCAAGGGGTTACGTGTCAGTGTCAGGAGAATTACGGGGTGAAAAACGGGTTAGTCCAAACCATCGATGCATGCCCCCACAATTTGAAAGGCATGCAGTGATGTGACATGCTAGTACTCGAGCGATGAACCTCCGAAGAGCAGAAGTAGTCGGGGATCATCGATATGTAGGAGGAAACGCGTCAACTGATTGTGTGCTCTGGGTAAAAGAACTTCGGGAAAAGGAGAGCAGGATAAGTTGAGAATTGAGATTTCCGGACCCCAGAGATCCAAAGTGAATCTCAGCTGTCTGATCCAGGAGGACACACGACAAAAATCTGTGCACTTTTGGGGAAAGAGAAGGTTGAGAATTGAGTTCTCCAAAGTATAAAGACCTAAAAGGATCTCGGTCATCGATCTGCCAAGAGCCACACATCACTAGATCCAGGGCTTCATATAAAACCTAGTGGACCCAGACAAGTTTTGAAAATTGAGATTTTCGAAACCCGAAAACTCGAAAGGATCTCAGT
The DNA here is from genome assembly GCA_000966675.3 of Picea glauca. Lineage (NCBI taxonomy): Eukaryota > Viridiplantae > Streptophyta > Pinopsida > Pinales > Pinaceae > Picea > Picea glauca. The sequence continues at coordinate 381,569 of JZKD02S1687072.1, forward strand.
GGTCAATCCGTCGAGAGCCACGTGTCACCAGATCCAAGGCTTCAGATAAAAGCCAGTGGGGCCAGATAAGTTTTGAAATATGAGATTTTCGAAGTCCGAAGACCCGAAGTAAGCCTCCGCCATCATATTAGGGAGAACACGTGGTGCAAATCCATGGACTCCGGGTGAAGACCTGAAGTGAATCTTAGTCATCCAATCCAAGAGGACATGTGGCGATAGATTGGCCAGTTCGGGAATTCAGAGTTTGGGAGAATTGGAAGTGTGCTAGTATGAAAACTATCGAAGTCCTGAAGCCCAAAGAGTCGAAGTGGTGGGGCACGATGATGTCACTTGGAGGTAATGTGGACCCCAGAATTATGAAGTGACGTGGCTTGCAGACATCACCTGGGATGATGTGGACACATGGGATGTGTGTCACGTGTCAGTAAGTTTTGAGCATATGGAGTATTTAAATGTCAGTTAGAACCTGACACGTGTCACTCGCCTGATTGTGCCACGTGTTTGCGTCCATTATTTCTCCACGTGGTGATAGATCGTGTAGTCTGAAGACTGGGCACTCTAGAGGGGAAAGATGTGACACGTTACGTTGGGTCAAAAACTCCCGAAGGCTGGAGTACATATCAACCGTTGATTTTAGAAGACACACGTCGAAGGATTGTCGACTTCGAGTGAAATCATTGTAGGAGAAAGTGCAGGAGCAAAGTTTGAAACTTTCGAAGCTCGAAGAGCTGAAGTGATTCACAGTCATTGATCATGAACTCTGGGTAAAAGAGTTCTAGGAGGAGACAAGAGAAGAAAGTTGAGACTCTCCAAGTGCAGAGTCCCAAAGTGGATCTCGATCGTTGATCGTGAAAGAGGACGAGTACCATTGATGCAGTCCTAGCTGAAAGTTCTGAATTCCCGAAGCTCTGGACAAGCGTTTTTTCAGCTAAGCGCAGGGTCATGGCCATGGTCATATGCAGATTAAGAGCTGAGAGAAGGAGGGATAAGGATCGAATTGATTGTCTTCAAGACAAAAAAGTGCCAAGGAAGGATTTATCCATGGGTTCTAGTGCTGGTCACCTGGGAAGGTGGTTTTAGGGAAGTGCATGCGGAGGTTGAAATTTGGTGTCAGCCAAGGATAATAGGACACTGTTATTTTCGGGGAATGGGGATATGATCTCCATGAACAAAAAAAAGGAGAAAGAGAATTGTAGCATGGTTTGGCAATTTTTTTTATCATATGCCTAATTCTAACAAAATGGTCGCTTGCACATTTTGTAGAATTAAGGGGCTTAAGCTCATCAACTCAAGATGCATATTGAAGAAATGGAAGAAGGCAGAGGAGCCTCCAGTCATGATAAGGAAGTTGAAGGCCAAAATACCATAGTTGGTAATGCAGTGACAGAGTCCAATGGACGCAAGGAAAAAGGAGAGCAGGAAACGTTAATAGAAATGGTAAGAATCTTGAATATGGAAGTGAAGAGCTACAAAGTAGACAACGAGAGACTGATGAGAGAGCAAAGTCAGATAAATGCTAGAGTGTTGCAGATATTAAATCAGTTGCAGAGACAAACGAAGAAGGGATCGAAAGAAGGGATGATCGTGGAAGAGTTGGTTACTCCAGAAGTGTGAGCAGAGCTCGTGGACACCACTCACCTCCTTACTTAGAAGGAAATTTTTATGCATCGGAAGATCATGTAAGAAGTCCAGAGGTGTCTCCTATTAGACACCAAAGGAGGAAACAAGAGGTATATAGCTTGCAAGGAGAGTTGAGGAAGCTCAAGACACCTTCCTTCGATGGTGAAAGTGACGCAGACCTATCGACCCTCGGGCCGAGATCTACTCACATGATTGTTCTTTAACCCCTTTGAGCCGGATCGACTCTTTTGGATTCCATGCTGAAATCTCTTTTCAAATCGATCCACAGGTCCTTTTTGCAGCTCGCAATCTTGCGAGTTCGTGAGTCATGACTCCCAACTTTTCCTCTCCAATCTCACGATACTCGAGATCACGAAATGGTTATGGATCCTTCTTTGTCAGTACCCTCCACGTGCTACCACCGAATAGGCTTAACGCTAGCTCCTTTCGCCACTCACACCTTTGTGAGTTTCAACGTCGTGCCTTCATGATCTTACCTCACGAATTCTCGATATGCGAGAGTCAACAGAGTGTTGACCCCTTCCACTAGGTGATGTGTGTCTGTCGGTTTACTTCCCGAACCCACTTCGTGATTCTACCATGTTTACTTCGTGCCCGGCTTCGGCACTTCATGACTTTGGGACTTGGAGCACCCAACTCTTGGGCTCTCACCCTGCGAACCTCCAAGTTCACGAGATCCCTAGATCTTTTCCACCTGTCCTCTTCCTAACGGACAACTGCGATTCTCTCGCGATTTCGCGACTTCGAGACTTTTGGGACAAAATTATCAACCTCTTATCCTCCGATATGCCGAAATGGCGAAATTTAGACACGTCGTCAATGCGGGTCCCACGATGGAACTTCCCACCTTTTTGGAATTTCAGACTTCGTGACTTCGCGAATCCTGATGCCATGCTCTTGGTTCTTCGACTCACAAAACACCGAAATTGGTCAATGAAGGTCTGACCTCTGAGTCGACGAGTATGCCAGCTGTCCACTCTCAGATGGACAGTCCTGATTCTCTTCACAGCTTCGCCACTCGCGAAGTTGAAGGACTTCCCTTTCTAACCTCCGATGTCCGAATCCCCGATAAGGGTGATCTCGCAACACGTGTCCTTCTAATCGGATGACTCAGACTCTTTCACTATTTCACAACCTCACGAATCTTGAGGCCAGGCTTTCAGACCTTCAACTTGCGAATCCTCGAGACAAGATTCTGCAAGTGATCCAACGACCCTTGTTGGCTCAAATCCTATGGTCTGATTCTTCCGAGATAGCAGTTGGAGAATACGTGTCGTAACTTCCCTGCTCCTCTGTAAGATCTAACGGCTTCCGGGACTTCGCGAATTCTCCACGGAGAATTTCGACCGTCAATTTCCTCCTTGATAATTCCTGTGAAATGAACAAAATGTTCCCTTACGAAAATTGTCCTCCTGCAAAACAACTTCGCTGCGCCTCCTTCCGACAATTCAAGGCACTAACTCTTCCGAGCTTTTACCACAACCTAGAGTCTTCAAAAAGACTCCTGCATGCACTCCTTGTGGTAATTCTTCAAATACTTCTGAGTATTTGAATTCTTCGACTCTGCATAGTCTCTGCGATAGCAATCTTTCAACAGTTTCGCTCAGGTCATAACTCTGAGACTTCGCTCAACCTGCGCACTCCTTGCACGGCTCCTGTGCTTAACTTACACTTCTACATGAATGAGAACAATGCTATCCCTTCTGATCTTGCAGAGATGAACTCTGACTTCTGTCAACGCACACCTTGCGGACAATTTCACTGCACTCCTTGCAGGAAACTCTTGCTCAGATAGAGAAATAATTGAAACTCATTCTTTACTCTCCCTCTCTTCGGATTTTAGACATTAAATATGAAATCATACATTCACGCATCAAAGAAAATGCATAAAAGAGAGTAAACAAACATATATCAATCAGCATGTACAACACAGGAAGCAATTAGACACCATGAGTCTGAACTAAATATCTTTATATTAATCCAGAACTTATGTACATGGGTTTTTCTATACACAGCTCTCTGCTTCTGCTCTCCTATGCTCTCTTCGATTGATAATGCTGCTAATCTTGCTAATATTACAATGATACAAGTGAGGGTGTCTATATCTGTTTTCCCTCCGGCTCCTAAAATTGTCTAATCTAAGAATTCAAAGCTACCTACTTACATTTACTAGCATAAATGCCTCTTTGTCCTTCGAACAAGAGTGGGACGCTCAAGGTCTGATTAAAATCAAGAACTACAAACTTTCTTAACTATTACATTTAAGTTTGGCGCATCCAACTTCAAAACATTTCAATCAATTTATCATGTGCCAAAATGTGTTGGTGCTTGCCCCCATGCTCGCTTGTTGTTGGCGATGCTCCTGCATCATACTCCCTCGCTTGAAAAATTTCATGGGCTCATGTCCATGATCTCTCGCATGGTCTTTCCATGCTTCTGGATCTTTGTTTCATTCTCCCAGCTGGCATATTCAACTGGATGTCCCTTCCATTTGACCAAGTATTCAAAATATTCCTTTCTCTTGGTCCTCTTGCTAACTCTTTTGTCCAGTATGCTTTCCATTTGTGGTTTCTCTGCAACTGGCATCTGTTTTGTCCACTGAACCTCTGGTTGTTCACTGTCTATTCCATCTTCCTTAGTTTTGTATGGGTACAAATCTGATACATTGAATATCGGAGAAATTCCGATCCGATCGGGTAATTCAATCTCATAAGCATTTGCCCCAAATTTCTTTAAGACCTTACATGGTCCGATCTTCTTCATCTTCAATTTGTTATATGTCCCCTTCGGGAACCTTTCCTTTCTCAAATGTGCCAGAATCAAATCACCAACCTCAAATTGAAGTTGTCTCCTGTGTTGATCTGCTTTGCGCTTATACTCTTGGCTCAAGTTTTTCAATCGCTCCTTCACCTGGCTGTGAAGTTCCTTCATCGCTTATGTGAAATCTTCTGCACTAGCACTCCTAGTTGCATTATGTTATGAATATCTCAATTCTGAAACTCCTCTTGGTTGCATCCCATAAACAATTTGGAATGGACTCTTCCCTGTGCTTCTGTTTAGTGAGTCGTTATATGCAAATTCCACCTATGGTAGAATATTGTCCCACTGACTGTGGTGCTCTGTCACCAAACTCCTCAACAAGTCTCCCAAACTTCTGTTGACAACTTCTGTCTGTCCATCCATCTGAGGATGATAAGCTGAATTGAACAAAAAGTTCGTTCCTATATTTTTCCATAAGGTTCTCCAGAAGTGTCCCACGAACTTGGTGTCTCAATCCAAAACTATGCTCCTTGGTAATCCGTGAAGTCGAATGACTTCTTTGAAAAACAGATTTGCAATGTGAGTTGTGTCACTGGTTTTCTGACACGGTATGAAGTGTACCATTTTAGAAAATCTATCCACCACCACAAATATCGAGTCAAACCCTCTTTGTGTTCTTGACAGCCCCAATATGAAGTCCATGCTTACTGCATCCCACGGCCTGTCAGGTATGGGTAACGGTTGATAAAAGCCTGCATTCTGCCTATTTCCTTTTGAATGCTGACAAATTCTACATCTGTCCATGAATCTTTTGACATTTGCTCTCATTCCTGGCCAAAAATATGACTCGTTTAACTTTGAGAATGTCTTGTCATGACCGAAATGCCCGACCAATCCTCCACTGTGTTTCTCCTTCAACAAATTCTCCCTCATGGAGCATTTTGGAATACAAAGTTGATTACCCCTAAAAAGTAATCCTTCCTGGATCATGTATTCTTTCCATTGACTCCTGTCCCTGAGAATTGGATTCTTAGCTGCTTCGTACGCTTCCTTAAAATCTCGATCATCTCTGTACATGTCTCTGAGATCATCAAAACCCAATGTTTTGACAACAAACATTTCCTTCTCAAAGCATCAACAACTTTGTTAGCAATTCCAGAAATATGCTTAATTACAAAAGTAAAGTTCTGCATGTATTCAACCCATTTAACATGTCTTTGATTCAACTTCTCTTGTTGAGTCACAAATTTCAAAGAATGATTGTCACTGTATAAGACAAACTCCTTGGGGATTAAGTAATGCCTCCATTTCTTCAATGCCTGAATAATAACATAGAACTCCTTGTCATACGTGGAGTATTTCACTTTTTCTTCATTCAGCTTCTCGCTGAAGTATGTTGTTGGTATGTCTTCTTGGCTCAAGAATTCCCCTATTGCAAATCCACTTGCATCACATTTTACCTGAAATATCTTTTTGAAATCCGGCAACACCAAAATTGGTTGTTCCGTGATTTTCCTTTTCAACAAATTAAAACTTTTCTCAGCCTCTTCTGTCCAGTGAAAAGACTTATGTCTCTTCTTCACTATGTCCATCATCGGTGCACTAATTCCACTAAAATTCCTGATGAACTTCCAGTAGAAACTAGCCAATCCATGAAAAATTCTCACCTCAAATATACTCTTCGGTGATGGCCAATTCTTAATTACCTCCACCTTATCTGGATCCATCCTCAACTTATCTGCAGAAATAACAAAACCCAAATAAATGAGCTTTGTCTTCATGAATGAGGATTTTTTCATGTTTATCAGCAACTTCTCTTGTTGTATCCTCTTCATGACTGTAGTCAAATGTTTCAGATGCTCTACCTCTGTTTTACTGAAAATCAGCATGTCATCAAGATACACAATGACAATTTTTTTGATGAACTCCTTGAGGATTTCATTCATCAATCTCATGAAGGTACTTGGCGTGTTTGTTAAGTCAAATGACATAACAAGCCATTCATACAACCCTTCATTAGTCTTGAAGGCTATCTTCCATTCATCACCTTCTCTCATACGAATTTGGTGATATCCATTTTTCAAATCAATCTTCGAATTTTTTTTGGGTCCACTCAAACAATCCATCAAATCATCCATTCTTGGCATTGGAAATCTATACCTGATGGTTATCTTGTTAATTTCTCTTGAGTCAGTACACATCCTCCATCCTCCATCTTTCTTTGGACTGAGCATTGTTGAAACAACACATGGACTCAAGCTTTCTCTAATCAACTCTTTGTCCATTAAATCCTGGACCTGTCTTTTGACTTCTTCATTCTCCTGCGGCGTCAATCTGTATGCTGCTTTATTTGGTAAACTAGCTCCAGGTATGAGATCAATGTGATGACTCACACTTCTGGTCGGTGGAAACGAACGAGGTAGTTCATCCACTACTATGTCAAAAAACTCTTCCAACAGTTTCTGAACCTCTTCCGATAAATCATATACCCTTGTACTGGTTAAAACAATTTTAGGCTTCCTGACCACAATGAATTGCGGTTCCTCCTTCTTCTTAACCTCTGTAAGAAGTTCCTTCCCACTCATGAGAAGTACAATGTTTCTTACTTCAGGTTTTACTTCTTTGTCCTTGATTGGAAGTAATATGTGAGTTCTCCCATTCTTCTCTAGGGTGTATGTGTTCTTCCTCCCATCATGAATCACATTCCTGTCATATTGCCATGGTTTACTCAACAATAGATGAAAAAAATCCATGGGAATGACATCAAAGAGTATTTCATCTTTATACCCTCCTATTTTAAATGCAACTAAACATTGTTTAGTGACATTTACCTGATTTCCTTTTTGTAGCCACAAAATTCTATATGGACTTGGATGTTCAATAGTCTCTAGCTCTAGCTTTTCTACCATCTCTATAGAAACGAGATTATCTGTGCTACCTCTATCCATGATGACTTTGCATACCCTATCTTTGGTTTTGCAAGCGGTCCGAAAAATTCTATTCCTTTGGACCAAACTCTCCACCTCCTTCTCTGGTGTTAAGAGAACCTTTCACATCATCAACGATCTTTCACCTTCAGCATCCTCTACCTCAAAATTCCACCTCTGTGCTTCGGTAATGTGAGTTTCACCACCTTATTTCTTCTTGTCTAGACACTCATAAGATTTATGTCCGACCTTTCAGCATGTGAAGCATGTCACCACTCGACCTCTTCCTCTTCCTCTACCTCTAGTATGAGGAAAAATGTTTCCATCAACATACTGACCTCTCTGTTCGGTATGCTACCCTCTCTGTGAACTTCCACCTCTCTCAGGTTGAGTCTGAGTTTTCTTCCAGTCTTCCTTGGGTTTTTGATTTCTATCCTGGGCAACTAAGTTTCCTCTGGGCTGACTTCTGCGTCGGCCTCTTTGACCTTTCTTTCGGCTCAGCTTCTCTTAAGCTTTTAGAGCCATCTGATAAGCATCTTCCACCGTTCGTATGGTCATCATTCTCATCTCATCTTGAATGTCGTATCTCAGACCATTCATGTACCTGGTAACTTTTTCATCATCACTTTCGCAATGACCTACCCTGATGTTCAACCTGTAGAATTCTTCAGTGTACTCCTTTACTGTCATCAACTTCTGTCTCAAATTTTTCATTCTACGAAACAAAGTAATCTGGTAATCCCTAGGAATGAATTTCGCCTTCATCTTCACGATCATCCTATCCCAACTCTTGATCTTCTGCTTTCCTTTGCAGCGTCTGTCAACTTGTAGCTCATCCCACCACAATGCTGCATGTCCTTTTAATCTTGTGACAACATGTTTGACCTTCTTGTCTTCCTTGACATCTTCATAGTCAAAATATGTGTCCAGAGCTCTAATCCAATCTAGAAACTCTTCATCATCCAGGTTTCCCTCATATACTGGAATATCCATTTTCGCCTTAGCACCCATTCTTGCAACAACCCTAATCAGGCATTCATTTGCTGCATCTTCTGCTGTAACTTCTTCTCCTTCATGTCCAACTTCATCTTCACTTTCAGACTCATTGAAATCTCCCATACCAGCTATGCACCTCTATGCTGTCTCCATGTCCACGAGTTTAACGCGTATGTCACACATCTCTCTCTCCATGGCTAGATTTGGCACCTGCCTACCCCTTCCTCTTGGCATTTCCCTATCCTCTGGTGGATCAGGTGTTTGCCTGTCTCTTCTTCTCGGTGGCATGGCTGAGATTTCTTTCTCACTTTCCCTGTCTGAAGTATACAAATAGAGTCAAGCTCTGATACCAAAACTAATGCAGACCTATCGGTCCTCGGGCCGAGATCTGCTCACAGGATCGTTCTTTAACCCTTTTGAGCCGGATTGGCTCTTTCGGATTCCTTGTTAGAATCTCTTTTCAAATCGATCCATAGGTCCTTTTCACAGCTTGCAATCTCACAAGTTCACGAGTCATGACTCCCGACTTTTCCTCTCCAATCTCGCGATACCCGAGATCGTGAAATGGTTATGGATCCTTCTCTGTTAGCACCCTCCACGTGCGATTGCCGGGTAGGCTTAACGCTAGCTCCTTTCACCACTCACACCTTCACGAGTTTCAAAGTCATGCCTTCATGCTCTTACCTCACGAATTTCCGATATGAAAGAATCAACAGAGTGTTGACCCCTTCCACTAGGTGACGTGTGTCCGTCAGTTTACCTCCCGGGCCCACTTTGTGATTCTACCATGTGTCCTTCGTGCCCGGTTTTGGCACTTCGCGACTTCGCCTTTCGCGACTTTGCCTTTCGCGACTTCAGGCCTTGGAGCACCCAACTCTTGGGCTCTCACCCTACGAACCTCCGAGTTCGCGAGATCCCTATATCTCTGCCACCTTTCCTCCTCCTAACGGATGGCTGCAATTCTCTCGCAGTTTCGTGACTTCGATACTTTCAGGACAAAAGTCTCGACTTCTTATCCTTCGATATGCCGAAATGGTGAAATTTCGACACATCGTCAACGCGGGTCCAACAATGGAACTTCCCTCCTTTTTGGAATTTCGGACTTCGTGACTTCGCGAATCTTGATGCTATGCTCTCGGTTCTCCGACTCATGAAACCCCGAAATTGTTCAATGAAGGTCTGACCTCTGAGTCAGCGAGTATGCCACCTGTCCACTCTCAGATGGACAGTCATGATTCTCTTCGCAGCTTCGCCACTCGCGAAGTTGAAGGAATTCCCTTTCTGACCTCCGATGTCTGAATCCCCGATAAGGGTGATCTCATGACACATGTCCTTCCAATCGGATGGCTCAGACTCTTTCGCTATTTCACAACCTCGCGAATCTTGAGGCCATGCTTTCAGACCTTCAACTCATGAATCCCCGAGACGAGATTCCGCGAGTGATCCAACGACCCTTGTTGGCTCAAATCCTACAGTCCAATTCTCCTGAGATAACACTTGGAGAATATGTTTTGTAACTTCCTTGCTCCTCTGTAAGATCTGATGGCTTCCGGGACTTCACGAATTCTCCACAGAGAATTCCGACCGTCAATTTCCTCCTTGACGATTCCTGCGAAATGAACAAAATGTTCCCTTACGGAACTTGTCCTCCTACAAAACAACTTCATTGTGGCTCCTTCTGACAATTCAAGGCACTAACTCTTCTGAGCTTTTACCACAACCTAGAGTCTTCAAAAAGGCTCCTGCATGCACTCCTTGCGGCAATTCTTCAAATACTTCTGAGTATTTGAATTCTTCGACTCTGCACACTCCTGCGACAACAGTCTTTCAACAGTTTCGCTCAGGTCATAACTCTGAGACTTCGCTCAACCTGCGCACTCCTTGCACGACTCCTGTGCTTAACTTGCACTTCTATGAGAATGAGAACAATGCTATCCCTTCTGATCTTGCAGAGATGAATTTTGACTTCTGTCAACGCACACCTTGCGGACAATTTCACTGCACTCCTTGCAGGAAACTCTTGCTCAGATAGAGAAACAATTGAAACTCATTCTTTACTCTCCCTCTCTTTGGATTTTAGACATTAAATATGAAATCATACATTCACGCATCAAAGAAAATGCATAACAGAGAGTAAACAAACATATATCAATTAGCATGTACAACACATGAAGCAATTAGACACCATGAGTCTGAACTAAATATCTTTATATTAATCCAAAACTTCTGTACATGGGTTTTTCTATACACAACTCTCTTCTTCTGATCTCCTATTCTCTCTTCGATTGATAATGCTGCTAATCTTGCTAATATTACAATGATACAAGTGAGGGTGTCTATATCTGTTTTCCCTCCAGCTCCTAGAATTGTCTAATCTAAGAATTCAAAGCTACCTACTTACATTCACCATCATAAATGCCTCTTAGTCCTTCAGACGAGAGCGGGACGCACAAGGTCTGATTACAATAAAGAAGTATGCCCTTTATTAACTATTACATTTAAGTTTTGCGCATCCAACTTCAAAACATTTCAAACAATTTATCATGTGCCAAAATGCATTGGTGCTTGCTTCCACGCTTGCTTGTTGTTGGCGATGCTCTTGCATCAGAAAGGGAAAGGGAGGATGATGCCAAAGCATGGTTTCTTGGGTTCAAGAGATATTTTCAGTTGCATAACTATTCATCCAACCTGGAAGCCAGTATTTCCACCCACCATTTACACGGGAAAGTTGCAATGTTGTGGGACCAACTAAATAAAGTGGAACATGTTAATGAATGTAGGATCACTTGGAAGTAGTTCAGGAAGTACTTCCAGAAGGAGTACCTCTTAGATCATTTTTATGAAAAGAAAATGTAGGAGTTATTTGAACTTAGGTTGGAAGCATGACTATGGTAGAGTATGAGAATAAGTTCCTATGATTGTTAAAGTATGTCAGGTTCATTGGTGATGAGAAAGTGAAAATATAGAGGTTTCGAAGTCGATTGCTAGCCTTTTATAAGGAAAAGATCAAGTATGATGAACCTAGGACCTTGATTGAGGCCATCAGGAAGGATAAATACCCACACAAGCAAGTCTAGGGAAGAGAATCCCTGCAAAAATCTTGGAAGGACAAGAAAAATGCGAAGTCCGATCAGAGGAGGAAAGGATTCAAACCCTCCTTCAATAGGAATGAGCCTAATAGAAATCATCATGATCGGTATGCTAAGGGAGATTCCAAGAAGGAATATTCCTTGGGAAAAAGGGGAGACCACCAATCCAATGTTGAGGATGCAAAGAATATCACCTATACAAGGATTTGCCACACAGAAAGGAAAAAGTGAAGACTATGCACAACATCCAACAGGCTACAACAATCAAAGATATGGGAAGAATCTATGAAAATTTAGATGATCGACAAACATAGTACCAGTCCAATATGATCGAGGTGGAAGGTAAGATCATAAATAATCCTATTGCTATTTTGATTGATTCATGAGCAAGTCATTGTTACATTGATCCTAAGATAGTGGATAGATTACATTTGGAGAAAATCAAACTTGGAAAAGCAAGCTTGGTTCAGTTAGCCACTTGAACCAAAAGAAGAATCCATGATATGGTCAGAAGTTGTTCCATAAGTCTTAATGGCATGAATACTAGTATTGATATAAATATCATACCATTGGGTCTTATGATATTATGATTAGAATGGATTTCTTGGACAAACATCATGTTGTCCTAGATTGTCATAACAAGACATTTACATGTATTGATGGAAACAGAAAATAAAGCACTGTGAACGGAGTTCCAAGACCCATCTCTACCAAGGAGATTTCATCCTTACAGCTAAAAATATGCTTTAGGAAAGGATGTCAATTGTATGCAGCTCATGTGGAAGAGCCAGATAATACAAAGGGCCCAAGCCTCAAAGATTTCTCGATACTACGGGAATTTGAAGATGTGTTCCAAGAAATACCCAGATTTTCACCAAGAAGGGAGATAGACTTCTCAATTGATTTAGTTCCAGGATTTGCCCCAGTGTCAAAAACACCTTATAGAATGAGTACACCAGAGTTAAAAGAATTACAAATGTAGTTGGACGAATTGTTGAATAAAGGGCACATACGTCCAAGTGTTTCACCTTGGAGAGCACCAATACTTTTTGTCAAAAAGAAGGATGGAACCTTGACGCTGTGTATTGCCTTTTGATAGTTGAGCAAGTACACTATAAAGAATAAGTATCCTCTACCCCGAATTGATGACCTCTTTGATCAGATAAGAGGAGCAAAGATATTTTCAAAAATTGACTTGAGGGAAGGATACCATCAGGTAAGAATCAAGGAAGAATACATTCATAAGACAACCTTTAGGACCAGGTATGGGCATTATGAATTTGTGGTGGTTCCATTTGGACTGACCAATGAACCAATTGTCTTCATGTGCTTAATGAATGGCATATTCATAAATTATTCGGATAAGTTTGTCATAGTATTCCTGGATGACATACTTATCTATTCTAATTCTGAAGAGGAGCATGAATATCACTTAAGACTGGTATTGCAAGTACTGAGAGAACATCAGTTGTATACCAAGTTGAGTAAGTGTTCTTTCTATCAAAACCAAATCCATTACTTGGGACACATTGTTTCATAGAAAGGCATAATAGTAGATCCAGAGAAGATCGAAGCCATTAGAGGATGGCCAACACCCAAAAATGTGTGAGACATCAGATCTTTTATGGGATTAGCTAGCTACTACAGAAGGTTCATAGTAGGGTTATCTAATATTTCTCATCCAATCACTTCTTTCCAAAAGAAGGGAACTAAATTTGAATGGACACTCAAGTGTGAAAATAATTTTAATCTGTTGAAGGAACTACTTACTAGTGCACATGTGTTAAAGATTACTAACCCAAATGAAATTTTTGTGGTATGTACAGACACATGTAAGGAAGGACTTGAGGGAGTCCTCATGCAAAATGGAAATGTCAATGGATATGAGTCCAGAAATATTAAGGAACATGAGAGGAACTATGCCACCCATGACTTGGAACCTGCTGCCATTGTTCACGCCTTGAGGATGTGGAGGCATTATCTCATGGGGAAGAAATTCAAATTAAGGATAGACCACATTGGCCTGAAGTATATTTTTGAACAACCAACCTTGAATGCCAAGAAAATAAGATGGATGGAAATTTTAAGTGAATATGACTTCGATATCAAGAATATCAAGGGAAAGAAGAATAAAGTTGTCGATGCACTTAGTAGAAGAGTGCATATCATGCATTCCACTGCTTTCAGTATGCATCAGTCAAACTTGAAGAGCAGAATTTTAGATGGTCTTGTTATAGACCATCATTACCTATAGGTAAAGGAAACATTACAACAAGGAGATGTACAAAATAAAATAAAGGAGTATGAGATAAAGGAAGATGGATTACTTGTGCATAAAAATAGAATCTATGTTCCTATTTCTTGAGAACTAAGGAATTTGGTACTGAAGGAAATGCATGATGTTCCTTATGCTGAACATCTCGGTTACTAGAAAAAAATTACAGTGGTAAGAAGCTAGTTCTTTTGGTCGGGAATGAAGAAGGATATTGTTGATTACATCGCTCGATGTATGAAATGTCAGAAGGTGAAGGATGAGCATAGGCACCCAGCAGGTTTGTTGCAGCCATTGCCAATTCCAGAGAAGAAGTGGGAAGTGATCACGATGGATTTCATCACAGGACTACCCAAAATGAATAAGCAACATGATTCAATCATGGTGGTGGTTGAAAAAATTAACAAAGGATGCTCATTTTGTGCCTATGAAGACAACACATACAACGACTAATATTGTAGAAATTTTCATGAAGGAAATTTCTAGGTTGTATGGGATACCTAGGACAATTGTCTCAGAAAAAGATACAAAGTTTACCTCCAAATTTTGGAGAGGGGATTTTTTAAAGGATTTGGAACAAATCTAAACTTTATTACAACATATCATCCCCAGACAGATGGGCAAACAGAGAGAGTCAAGCGAATAATTGAAGACATGATGATAATGTATGTGATGGATACGCCATCTAAGTGGGAAGATTACTTACACTTGGTTGATTTTTCATATAATAATGGGTATCAAGATTCATTGAGAATGAACCCATTTGAAGCCTTGTACGGTAGGAAATGTGATACTCTAGTAAGCTAGAACAACCCAACAGATAGAGTGGTACTTGGGCCGGAGTTTCTCAAGGACATGGAATACCAGGTGGTCAAGATCAAGTAGAATTTAACGGCATATTAGGATAGACAGAAAGTCTATGCAGACAGGAACATGACAACTAGAGAATTTAAAGTAGGGGAGCATGTACTTTTGAAAGTGAAGCCCAAGAAAATCTCTTTGAAATTGGGTAGTTGTACAAAGATGACAACCAGATTCTGTGGTCCATTTGAAATATTGGACATAATAGGACCAGTTCATACATGATTGCATTTCTTGCTTCCATGAATGTGCATAATGTATTTCATGTCTCTTTACTAAAGAAATATGTACATGATCCTAACCATGTTATTCATTGACATCTGATTCAGGTAGAGACAAAGGGAGATTTTCAGGTTCAGCCAGTACAGGTATTGGACAGAAAAGTCAAAATTCTTCGGAACCGAGTTATAGAGCTGGTAAAAGTTCAGTGGACCTGCTATGGTTCTGAAGATGCTACCTGAGAGCATGAAGAGGCCATGTGGGCAGAGTACCCACAACGTTTTGAATAAATTTGAGAATTTGATCTCTATTTTGTATATTCACTGAGGACAATGCCAAAATAAGGGGGAGGGGTTGTAACACCCCAGGTTTTGAAACCCCATTTTAAATAATGTATTGTTACAATGATGAGAGGCCAGAGTGCCCAAACAATTATTAAGAGGCCAGTGTGCCCAAGACATGTAATGATTTTATCATTATTAATAATAAATACATCGCTGGTTGCTAGACGGACAAGGATTAGAGTTATAGGGGGGCTATGATTCCACAAGAGAGGGGGCTTGAGGGGCTAAGTGTTTATTCCTATTTAAATTACCTCTTTTTTTCTAAGGGAGGGGGATCAGTTACGTGATCTTCTTGGGGAAGGCCAGGAGGTTCTTGATTTCCCCACGAGTTTACTTAAACCCACCTCTGGTCTGATGGGGGGGGGTTCAACTGATGGATTGTTCACTGATTCCCTGTACATTCACTCATTTTTCCCTCACACACTCCCATGAACGCATTTACCCATCCATTGACCCATCCTCACCTGCATCTTGTCTTGGAAAAGTGAAAGGAACTGCTAAAGAATTAGCCACAGGATAGTTGGTTGTAACAGTCGCTGGTGCAATCCATCCATGACCCGGGGCCTACATGTCTGAGACGCATTGGAATGTGCCCTGTTTTTCTCACAAATGCAAGTCTTGAGAGTTCCAACATTGAGATTCTGAACCAAATGTACTGGAGGCCCTAGAAAATAAAGGAGAAGGACTGCCTGAGGGACTGCATGGAAGAGAAGGGTGGAGGTCCATTCTCTTGGGGTGGTATAGGCTGGGTAGAAGAGATATGGGTACTTGGATTGTTGTGGGTGCTGGGAAACTTGTGAGAGCTTAAGATCTGACTTGTTTGGGAACCCAAGTAACACTCTAGAGCTGTCCTTGTGGATTCATAGCCTTGGCTTGAGGGTGACACTGCTGTTGAGATTTGGAGCAGTGGTGTCTACGGTTGGGTGGAATGTCCTTGTTCTGTAGCTAGTTGGTGTCATCTTTCATAAAGATAAGTGCTCTCTGTTATGGTATCATTTACATGTATATGAATGTTATTTTCGTTGCATTTTTAATTATCGTTTAATTGAATCTTTAGACTATGCATGCATGTTGATTACTGTTGTGCATGTCATTAAAGTCTTTTATTTTATGCATCCTTAAATAATGATAAAGGTATCAGTAAGAGAAATAATTCCAAGGGCGGGCTTGTAGGTAGCATGCCCTGGCTTGTGGGTGGCTGGGTATGTTACATAGTGCTAGAAGATTAGTAGTCACCTTCATAAATGAGGAGGACAATGTCCCTTTATGTTCTCAATCCTTATTCTTTGATTGAGATGTTCTTGGAGTATTAAAGATGGGCAATTATGCAAGGGTTGAACCCCCTTTTGATGTATGGTTGCGGGATTAATTCCAAAGTCCTCAACCATCACTATAATGAACTTTATGCTTTCAAATCAACATGAATCCACACAATTTAAATCACAAATTAAACTAAAAAATGTTTAAGACATCAAACATTCATCTCATTCTCTTGAAATTAAACCAAGCATATTTATTCAAATAAACATATATTAAGATCATTTTGTTTGGACATTAAAATAAGAATGAATAGGAAATTATTAGGTCTATGAGGAAAGTATATCAATAATTCATGAGAAAAGGATGGGTAATATATGATAATCTAGGGGTCCATTATTAATCCCAACTAGAGGGTTGCATGCTTCCATGAAACAAAAATAAACCTCAAAAGTAGTATTTTTCGCTACTCACTCCTCATCATCCATTTTGCTCCATGCATATCTTTCTAAGGTCATGGGCCATAATGTGTATAATGACATATTTATTATGGCACCTTACTTCTTGTTCCACTATGCTCCACCTTATCTTTTCTCTATCTATGTTTATCTCTAATGTAGATTGCAATGATGGTGTGGGGTGTAGGAGAAGAGGGAACTTGAACCTCATGCCAATCATATTTAGATTCACCTTCTATGAAGTATCCACATACAACTATAATCTATATAGGGAATATTTTAGACATTATGGGGAGTGCAAATTTTCTCTCTTAAGTGTGGGGGTTAACTCTTCCCATCTGTTTTGGCACAATAGTACCACTTTGTCCATGTAGTTCTTCATAGTGATTTGGTATTGAATTATGGTTTCCTTTTGCTTCTCCCCTAGAACTGGAATCAACTCTACATCTGAAGTCATTTGAGCATGATTTCTCAATACATCTACATGGTTAGTGGTTTCCTCCCATACCCACAAGCTAGTGCTAAGATCCTTTTCTCTATAACATTGGGTTACTATGGTCCTACTCTTGTCTCTTTGTATCCAAAAACAAAATTCCCTCAACCAAACATATACCACATAAGGTTTGGGAGACCATTTGAATGGATCGGGCAAAGCATAACTATGCAAATAAAACTCACATATGAAGTTTCTCTCCTTCTCATGGAATCTATGATATATTTCAATGAATTCTTTCTAGTTATCATTCTAGAAGGGTAAATATCCAAGAATTTTGTGCAATTGGAAATTATACCATTTTTCTCTCATGTATAATGAGTAAGTTCTAGCATAAAATCTATGTGAATGCATCTCTTCTACAATTTTTGCTACCCTAACAATGGAGCTCTCCAAGATTACAATCTTTTCAACCATAATTTCATTCTCCTCTTGTTGGATCTTTAGTTCCTCCCTCAAGGTTAAAACTCCATTCACCAATTGCTTGATGGTATCCATATGCTATATTTTTAGAATTTTAACTTTTTTCTTGTAGATCAAAAATTGTTTTCCCATGTTGTACTAAGGGGATGGTTATTTCTCTACTAGACTATACAATAGTTCTTGACTTTATGATTTTTTCCTTCGCTTCCTCATGCTGATCTAGTATATTTGATGTATTTTTCCTAGAAATTCTTATAATATCGGGCTCTTGGGTCTCTTCCATGCTTGATGCAAGACTAGGTGGGGGATTCCTTACTTCTTTAGTTTCTTGGGATATTGTCTTAGCCCTTGGTTTTTTTCTTTTAATCTTTCTATCTTATACTATGATTTCATGTTCAAGAAGATAAGGGTTATGTGGGATGGTCCCCACAATTCCAGTAATTTAGTAGCAACATCCTTATCTACCTCACCTATTTCTATCCTTTTAATTGTTTTTCTATTCTTTTGGTTTCTAGTGCCAACATTTTCCACATTATTATTTTTATTTATCATCTCTTTTGCATGGTTTAAGTATCCTCATCTCTAGCAATTTATAAGGTTACAAATTCTTCATCGCTCATTATCAAGAGTATGTCCCATGAAACCCTGTGTGGATGTATTTCCAATGCATTACACATGAGTATCTTTGAAATCCCGTGGTGGAATATAGATGTCATCTTTCCCACTTGTGCTTTAATACTCATCGCTTTGAGGGGCCGACGAAAAAAATATGTAGTTAAGTTTTCTTCACATTTCAAATGTAAGTAATACTTCAATTGATATAATGTATTGAAGTGATAAGAATGCACTAAGTTATTCCTTCCTTCACATGTATTATACATGATCAACTAGAACACCACCTCATCCCAGGGATATGACAAAATATCTCTTTTTACCCCTTTATTAGTGTCTTCTATAGATTCATATGATGGGAGGACATTTTTCTTTGCATATTGGGATAGAATTCTATCATCTTTGTCCCAAGGTTGTCCAATAAGAAGTCCTCTTACCTTTGCAATCATGTTTCTATATCTACATGAACCTCTATCCCTTCAAATGTTATAATGCATCCATGGTATTGTATATGGTAGTTTTATTCCTAAAACCTTGGGCAAACTCCATTGTTAAGTCATCATCAAATCCCTTATAATCTGGTACAATATTCAATGCACTATGATTGCCTAAAAAATATCCACAACCTCATATTTTTTGTATAGGAGAGCTATATTTGTGAGTTCTCTCCTATCGAATATTTCCCCCAAAGTTATTTTGTAGTTTCCTAAGTCTTTGTGATAATTTCTTTATTTGTAAAGTCTATGATGTCCCTTTTTAACTTGGAAATGTTGGTACTCTTAAAACATGAGCTCACCCTATGGAAATGACACTTTGTATACCAAGAAACTAGATTATAATAGTACTCATAAGCTTGAAAATAAACTTTAGTGGAACTCTTATGCACTAATATACTTGAAAAGTGGACTCACTTCACTCGAGTGGCTTTATGGTTTTATAATTTGTGAGTTGGAGCAAACCCTCCCTTCCTTTGTGCACTATATTTCTACAAAAACAAGCTCACTTATCCTTGCAAAAGAAGAAAACTTACCCTTTCCTCTATGCTTTGTGTTTCTCTCCTTGGAAGCTTGAGATCATCTAATCTGCACAATATGGTGGGCAATCACATTATGTTTCTAAGGAACAACGATCTAAATCCTTCCTCTATGTTTAATCACTTGGGAGCTTCTATGTGATATGGAATGTTAGAGGCTTGTGTGGATTTGGAGAGGGATTCAAATTACAATTTGAAATGAATATTTTGGAGAGTCCTTGTCATATAATGATTACACTTTGTTGTGTCTATGTGTTTTCACTTTTCCATGGGATCTTTGACTTTACAAAATCATTTTTGGCATTGCTTGGCCTTTGAATTCTTGTTATGACATTAAATTCCCCCCAACTTTATGTTCCAATGACCTCGTTGAAATTGGTCTAAATGTCAAATGGTCAAATTAATAGTTTGATAGTTTGGGAGTAATTGAGTGATTGGCTAGTAGATATATTAACATGATTTTAAACAAATATAAATGAATTAAATCAAAATGAACACAATGATGCCTAATATTCATCAATTTGAGATAAGATGTGTAAAATCATGAAAGAGAGGTAGTTTTTGTTGATAGTAGCTATGCCCAATTCTCCTTTTATTCTCTAACATGGTTCTAATTGAATTGTGTGCTTGTTGAACTTGTGGTGAACCCTTGATTATTGTAGAAAAGCATCGGCTTAGGTTGAGAAGTCTATAGGATCTTGTGGAATCAAAACATATAGAACCATTGTAGGTGTAGAAGTCTATAGTAGCTATATCCATAAATTCAATAGGCGTGTAGTATGCAAATTATGTAGCAGCATTGAACACATTGCATTGGATTCTAAGTCAATATGTCTATAGTAGATTTTGTATTGAATTTTCATGCATATAAGATATCAAACTTAGCAATTGAGGAATTTGAACAAATGCAAGAAACATTATATGAACTTTGGGAGTTTGAATGATATTCTTTGTTGTCATAATTTGTCATTGTCTTATATGCATGGAAATCATTTAGAGTGATATCTCAGATATTCCTTCATTTGAATTAAGTATTGTAATTCTTTCTTGATTATTGTTATATTGGACCCAACTATGTAGCTAGATGTTTGATTTTATTGAGTTTGAAGAGGCATATGTTCATGAAGCATTATAAATCTTGTAGCTTTATAATTTCAATTTTAATGCATTGAAACTTTGCCTCTTGTTGTCTATACTTGAAATGACATTTCCCTCCTCAATTTGAACCTTGTACCTATCTACAATATATGCAATTGATACTTTAAATTTTGTCAATTTGATCCTTTAAATGGCTTGTTTTTCATGAGGGTTTTGTGCATTTTAGAATACCCATGGCTATCCTCATGAATAGTAACTTTGAAATTGGAGAATTTATAATCTTGAAGCTTGTAGAAAAATTATAATTTAACATACATGAAACCAACATAATGATATTAAAGATGTACTTGCACTTTTGTAGTCTTATTGTAGTCTTTAAGTTGAACCTTTGCACCTATAGTTAATATTTGAAGCTTATACCATGGATTTGATTTCCTGGATTATGATGAAATCTTTTTGTGATTGGAGTCCTTCGATTATGTTGAGTGTCCAATATGTTTGCAATGATCCTTCTTGAGTTTATAGGTATAATCCTTATTTGTTAGTGCTTCTTGGAATGTGTCTCCATAAGAATTAAAATCATCCATGTATGTTTCCACACTATCATGAGCTAAATCTAAGAAAATTCTCAAAAACACTCCCTGAAAGGTAGTAGGTGCATTACAAAATCCAAATGGGAGTACCTTATAAGAAATTGTTCCCTAAGGGAAGGTGAATGTAGTCTTATGTTGATCTTATGGGATGATGTGAATTTGATTGTATCCACTAAATCCATATAGAAAGGAGAAGTATTTCTTCATGGATAAGGCATCTATCACTTGGTCAATGAATGGTAGGGTGAAATGATCCTTTCTAGTGACCTTGTTGAGTTCTCAGTATTCCACATGGATTCTCCCCTAACCTCCTTTCTTGATAACAATGACCAAAGGAGATACCCATTTAATATATAAGATAAGGTAATTAAAGTATGCATCTAAAATTTTCTATATTATAGTTTTAACTATGTCTTTGAGTGCATGGTTAATCCTCCTTTATGGCTTCATGAATGGAAAATAATCATCCTTTATTTAGATATAATGCTTACAAATATCAAGATGAATGACTTTCATGTCACTATAGTCCCCAACAAAGGTAAAAATGTGAGTTCTCAAGATATCTAATAGCTATTGTTTCTGGATAGGGGTTAATTTGATTGTGATTTTCATGTTTTTGTTAGGAAAAATTTATGTTTTTTTCATTAGTTGCTATTATATTTCAATGGTACATAAATATTGCCAATAAATACAAGTTGTTTCCAATTTGCCTTTTTTCTCTTCATCATCCTCATTGTCAATGTATTCCTGAATATGGATAGAGATAGGATACAAATTTACAATTTTTTCATGTAGTTTGAAAGGAATGTGTCCTCATCATCTTCTTATACTGCTAAGGCAAGGCCAATAGTGAGAATGGGTTGGATTGTACTTTCATAAAATTATTTGTATTCCCCTTGTCTTACCCAGTTTCAATAAAAGTATTAGAATGGGGTAGGGAGTGAGCCTCTTTTATTATTTACCATTTCCAATGGTCATATTCCCTATTCTACACCTAATTTATGCATCTACAATAGTTAACCACCATCTACCAAGTATGAGGGGTTTTCCAAAAATTTTCCTTGGTTTTCAGAACTCTAAAGTATTTTAGGTATTGCCATGAATCTATTATAACTATGACATATTCTAAGGTTTCCTCTAGGATAATAGTAAACCTATTTTCTAGCTAAAGGATAGTGGGTGTATTTCTCAATAAATCTCTCCAGTTTACCCTAAGCATGATGTCCTTGGTCATTACATTGATTGTTTCCCCTAAATGTATCATGGTGGCATGAATGAAGAACTTGTTGATATAGACATCTATAATAGAGTTACCTAGATTAGAGTATTTGAGGGTACATATTTTCCCTAACACGAGGACAACAAGTTGTCCCACAATATTAATGGTACATGAATCTCTTTTCTTCTTCTAGGTCTCTTTATGAATAGTTCCTTGATAATTTTGTTATAAATGGAGACATGTTTGATAGCTTGTAGGAGAGGAAGTTTTACATAGTTTTTTCACTTCTCCTAGAAGTTCATTGTTAGATTGAGTGTATGTCTTCTTTTCTTC
>JZKD02S1687072.1:423457-438697 GCA_000966675.3 Picea glauca
AAAACCAAGTCACGGTCATGCCCCACGACCAAGCCTTGGGTGCTCCCATGGCTTGGCCATGGGGCTCACTGGGGAGATGCTCGACATCGCCTTAGCCCCTGTAAGCCAAGGCTTGGTCCCGACATCGCCCTAGTAACTCCATGGGTCAATTTTTTTTTAACTTAGTTGTTATAGTCAATGTTGTTTTTTTAATTTATTATAATGTAAAAGGCCTATTTTTTTTCACATAGGAAAAATGAGAGGAAAGAGATTACCTATGAATGTATCTAGATGATGACATGCAATAATAGAATCCAAAATTACAACTGGAACCTCCATGAATGCTAGGAAACAAATTAATAGAAAAACACCTAAGCTATCAAGGGAAATGAAGAATGTTAGAGAGTGGAAATTTGTGGAAGGTGAAAACAAATTGGAATATTCTTGGTTTGTTAAAGAAAATCAAGGAAACAATGGATAACATCTATATTTTTTTTGACGAAATTGAACATGTGCAAGGAAATTATCAGACACTTGGCTTCTTACGAGATATATGTTTAGTGCCAGACACATATATTGTTTATGTACTCTCCAAACAAGGAAGGACTTATATCAAGACTAGATATTGTTTGAAATTGAGGAATTATAACAAGGATGAATGTTTTGCATAATTATGTGCATCCATCATTGATGACATTGAGAAAGGCAATGTAAGTTTTTTTATTTTTATTTTTACATCCTTCATTATTTTTAGTATCATGTTAAATTTTTTATTTTATTTAACACATAATGTTGTATTTTATTTTTACAGGATTTTGTTGAACGACTTTCAGATATTTTAGTGGGGATTTACTCTACAGAGAATAATATCATGGATGTCATCAATTATTTTCATTTTGAAAAGACACAAGAAGGAAGGAAAAAGAAACAAAAAATAACAGAGGTTGAAGTTGCAAGCGTAGACAGAGAAGAACATGAAAGAAGAAAGAAAAGTCCTCATTCTAGAAATCCTAAAAAGGTTACATTTGAAAATAAGAAAAATCCAAATGAATATTTTGTTCATATTATTCCCAATGAGGTTATTACTCCTTCTCACAAAAAGAATAAACAAGATAAACACAAAAGTGGTATGGCCAATGAGGATTCCATTCTTGTTGATTATGAAGAAATCATTGATTTATAGGAAATCCATTTAAATCATAAGAGGAAGAAATAAAATATTGTTGATGATGAAGAAGCCATCGTTATATCTGAATATTATAATGGAATTCCTAAAGATAACAAATAAATAATAACACTAGGTGTTGATCTAGTGGATGGTATTATGAAAAAAACACAAAATTCCATTCGAAATAGATTGAGTATGGAAACTTAGTTGATGATGGCCATACATTTCAGTTGAATGTGAAGTAGTTGTTAAAATAATTGATGTGCTCATTTTCACCATAGACAATATCTCTATTGTCACCCATCCATAGGCATGAAGCCACCCTTGAGCACCTTAACCTTTGACATAATTATTTTGAAAATCCATACTAGAACCAATAGATAAACCCTAGCTTCTAACTGCAACAACAAATCAAGACAAGTAGAGCGCTACTTCTCCAAGGGTAGTGCAGAAGAGACAGAGAGTCTCCATATCCATAGAACAAGTACCATACACAAATACAACTACACTACTCTCTCAAACTTATTCCATACTTAGAAAGAATATCATCATGAGTATTACCAAGAATATCACCAAGAGTTTCACCAAGAATATAACCAATAATATCACTTAGAGAGAGACCAAGACCAAGAGATGACCATACACCCTTATTCCTCCTTGCAACTGCAGTTGCAACTGTAACTGTAGCTCTCCAAAAGACTTTCTTTTTGAATGGGTTTCCAAATGAGATAAAATGTACTCTATTTATATTAATTTGGCCATTGAATTTTCTGGTTGGGTCGACCTGAATTTCTGGTAATTATATTTTATATTAATATTTTTCTTGTGGATCTGACTTGTCTTTCTAGAAGATAATATTCTAATATTATTTATTCTTCTAGGAGGACTTGTCTTCTATGGATTTCACACATCTATTTAGGGTTTCCCTTTCTCATGGAAAATTTCGTTCTATTTAAGGTTTACACATGGAGGTTAATACCTCTCACAACTACCATAACATCAACACTCCCTCCTATCTAGGGAGGTATTAATGGTAATGATCTTCAGCACACATAGACCATTCTTCTGATAGCATCATCATATATCCACACATGCTATCTCATGATCAGATAGATCAAGTCATGAGCATCATTATCACTATCAATATCCTATGATAGCATCCTAGAATCCACATACAACATCATTTGCATAATCTCTCGAGGTCATACTCCATCTGAGTAATTGGGAATGATTTTGAATAAGTCATGTGTTGAACTCAACACACTCATCAGAGTGTCTCGCATGATTTACCCATTCAACAGAGTGATGCAGGGACCATTATTCTAATTCAAACATACGTCCTAGAAGAATAGTTGTCCCAATAGATGTTTAAAGCCCCGCAATGGGATACAAGGACCATTCTTCTAATCTGGACCTACATCCTAGAATAATATCCTTCCTCCCAAATGCTAAAATACACACCATGGGATACATAGACAATTCCTATAGGAATTTGAGTCTCTAACTATTTTCTAATTGGGTCATATGTACCATAGAGATCAATCTCTACCCATATTCCTTAGAAAATATTGGTCTTGTATCAACCACCCTAATCGATACGTCATGTCCTTAGGGGGTAGACTATTCAACATGATCGGGCCAATAACTATGCCTCGAGAGAATATCAATCCTGAACCATTTTTTCTAATTGGGATACAATCTGTGCCTTAGGAAAATACCAGTCCATGATACATCAACAATCTGTTAACCTGGACCATTCTCCACAGGGAGAATGTTTGTCCACCAACAATCTGTTCTACCTGGACCATTCTCCACCTAGAGAATGTCTATCCACCATCACACTAACTATCCATCTATATGGAAATCATCTCCAACACTAGTGGTAGTATCCATGGAAAAAATATAGTAGCATACAACTGCTACAATGCCATCCAATAGAACACAACTGTGTCTATCCATAATACTACACAACTACTTCCTAGTGGTACACAACCAATCCTAGTAGCAAAAGACTACTAACCAGTGACACACAGTCACTACCAGTGGAGCACATCCACCACAATAGCATACATCAACTATCCAGAGACATACAGTCTCCATATCAATAAAATAATATCATTTGATATCATCTTCCATCAACAATGTTATCAACTATATCACCTCTAAGTCATACTAGCATGATGAAAATGCATTATATCTAAGTTGTACTGGTGTGATCTAGAGTATCATCTACATCATATCTAAGCCGTAATAACATGACATATCTAGCATGATTCCAATACATCATATCTAATCTATATGTGACCTCAAATTTTTACTCGGATGATGTAGATCAATGCCTCACTGTGTCACCTCTAAGCTGTATGATCATCTCTAAGTCATACTAGCATGACATATATAGAATGATGGAAATGCATCATATCTAAGCTGTATGCCACATCTAAGTTGTAATCACATGATCATATCTAGCATGGCATGAGCCCCCTGCATCATCCCTAAGTTGTATATTCATCTCTAAGCCGTACTAGCATGCTATATCTAGCATGATGTCATTACATCATATCTAAGTTGTATGTCCCATTTAAGTTGTACTCACATGGCCATATATAACATTATGCAACTCACCGACATCATCTCTAATATGTACTAGCATGACATATATAGCATGATGTCAGTACATCATATATAAGTTGTATGCCACCTCTAAGTTGTACTAGCACGATGCTCCTCAATCCACTGTATGAACAAATCCAACCATCTGTATCATAACTAAGTTGTACTAGCATGATGCAAGAATCATCTCTGAGCTGTATGATCATCTCTAATTTGTACTATCATGATACAGATCTACAGCTCACTGACAATCCATGATGCCACATATCAGATCTCCCTCCCAACTAAAGAAGTCATCTCCTCCCTTTCAACCAAGGGAGTAATCTCCATGAGCCCCAAATTATCCCTCAAGTATGCTAACTTTATCTTGGACAAAGGCTTCGTCAAAATATTTGTAGTCTTCTCATCATTGGAGATATAATGGAGAACCACTTCTCCCCTTTAGAATTTATCACAGAGAAAATAGAACTTGATCTCAATGTGCTTCGAATTGTCATGGAACACTGAATTCTATGAGAGCTTCACACATCTCTGGTTATCACAACATATCATGGTCAAATCCAACACCTGATCAAATAGTCCAGAAACCATATTACAGAGCCACACTACTTCCGTACAAGCATCACAAGCTACAATATACTCTACTTATGTAGTTTTGAGTACAACAAACTTCTATTTTCTGCTAGCCCATGATATCATAATAGATCCCAAAATGAAACACATACCAAAAGTACTCTTTCTGTCACCCACACTCCATGCCCAATCTGAATCAGTAACTCCATGTAGTTGTACATCACTGTTTGAGGCACATCTAAAACCATAAGTTATCGTCCCACCAAGATATCTCGAGATATGATTTGCAACTATCCAATTCTCTTGTCTAGGTTCCACCTGGAATTGGCTCAACATGTTCTCAACAAAGCAAATGTCCAACCTAGTATTCACCAAGTACATAAAAGGATCCAATAAACTTCTGGTACATGGATGAGTCTATTGGATCAGAATTAGAGTCTCTCAACTTCCTAAAATCTGTTACCATGGGAGTTTCCATGGATTTTCAATCCATCATCCCAAACTTCTGAAGGATCTTTACAATATACTTCCCTTGTCCTACGAAGACTTCACCACGCTTATGCCATACTTATAATCCCAAATAGTAGCACATGAGACCAAGATCCTGTTGGACAATTGAGAGGGGGGGGGGTGAATCAGTTGTTACCGTGCTTAAAAAATTATGCTTCTTTTAAATTCTTTACAAGACACTCAATGATAATCACAGTAATGCAGGGAAATAAGCAATGGCACATTCAACATCAGTCACATATATGAGATATACAGAGACATATATTTCTCGAGGAAACCCATAAAGGGTAAAAACCTCTTCTTATTTTTATGATAAGTATTATTTACATTTGTTACATTATCATACATATGAGCATCAACTCATTGTGAGGCTACAACCTCTATTTTGCAAGATGCAACTTGCTGAGAGCACCAACTCTCTATTTTTCTCTAGCACCTACTAGAAGGAAGCACCAACTCCCTGGTTTCTCTAGCACCAACTAGAAGGAAGCACCAACTCCCCAAGTGTTCCAACACTAATTGGATGGAAGCACCAACTTCCAGTCTTATAGGCACCAACCTACATAACAGAGAACAACAATTCTCCCTTGCACCACCCTGCCACCCTGGTTTCTCTAGCTACAACCAGATGGAAACTACAACTCCCTGTGTTCAAGAACCTACTTGAACCTATGAGGACAACAATCCTCCCTAGCACCTCCCCACCATCCTGATTTATGAAAAAGTGTTACTGAGACTTATTAATGTGATGTAATTTTCAACAACAACTTACCATTCTCATCATTGTTCTGCAAGATTTCGCTGATCTATCTGCCTCACTGTCTTCCTGCACGCATACATTGCACTTTATGTTCTTCTTCCTTTTGTGCTCTGTACGCCATTCCCATTCAATGCACATTTTATCTTCTATGCATTTCAACTGTTTCACACCACCTCCTTCTTCACACAAAAATCACTCACAATAGCTACAACGCCTATCTCTTCTTTGTTCAATAGTCTTATACCCCCTGTGCATCTTATGCATGCCCTGTATCCAATGGTTTTGCATGCTCTACATGTTGATTGCTCTTCCTGTTCGTCATGGAAAATCTTCATCTTCTATGTTTGTTCTGCCCATTTGTCCATCATCATTGGGTGTCATGATCAAATTCCCTCGCATTACCAACAGTTGAGATTCTTCATCTTCTGTTACAGTCGAGCTCAACTACTCTGTTGCAGTTACAGGCTCCAACACTCATCCAATTGTCAATCACCTCCACGAACAGTATTTGTTCTACTGGAAGATCCCTTGAGACTCTTCACCTCCTCTGTTAATCACCCCAAAGTGTCTTCGAGTCCTCTGGCAGAAACCATCAGTGGTTTCTGGAAATCACACTGTGGCGTGCAATAATAGCCCTCCGATTTGATTCAATTTCATCTGCACCATTGGATGAACTTCAATAGTCTAGCATTCATTTCGGCATTTCGATCTTCGACATTTCGGGATCACCGTGATGGAGGATTTTAGTACTCTCCATTTCCTGACCCCCGTGCGCTTTTTGGTCTGTCTCCTTTACATCTTCGCTGAACGTCATGAGAAAAAATGTTATGAGCAATCTTCTTTATGCCTTAAATAGATAGATATCAGTTAGAGTACTAATTTCCCTATTATAGGGTCCTAACATAGGCTCCACCTAGGGATGGCAGCTCCTCGGGAGGTGCCAAGAATCCATAGAACTTTGAATTTCACAGACCAGCTGATCATTGGGCTGTTCCCAAACTGTAAACTGAAAATAAAACTATGAAGAGATGAAAAAGAAAAAGTGCTCATCCTATTGAGCTTATTGGCACATTCCTACCTACCCTACTTTGGTAACAGTTACTGCTCAATCAAGTAATGAAAAAGTGCCAATGAAGCCAACCCAACAGTTGATCTCATGATTGGGATTCCTCATCATGCTTGATGACAATCGAAACTGAAATATGTACTGGCAACTGGTGACATATTTGTTCGTTATAGAGAATACATGTTTGAAAACTCAAGCTAACATGAACCTCCATGTAATCTGCTATAGGATCAATTAAAGCATGATGCATGATATTCATTCCTAGATCTTCTATGACTAGTTGATCAGTTTCATCTTCAAAATTAAACTCTGCATCTAGAACTTCAGCCTTATATTGGAAACATAATCATCATCAATCTGCCAATCAACAGGTAGTACAGTTTCCTCTTGCTTTGGAGAAGGAATATTTT
The DNA here is from genome assembly GCA_000966675.3 of Picea glauca. NCBI lineage: Eukaryota > Viridiplantae > Streptophyta > Pinopsida > Pinales > Pinaceae > Picea > Picea glauca. The sequence goes on from JZKD02S1687072.1 coordinate 430,537, forward strand.
CCAAGAATTCTTTGAGATCTCAGAAATTATATGATTGAATTTGAGAATCCAAAATTTCAATATCATTTTTGAACTTTTCAACAACTAGCTCAAAAAAACAATTTTTTCTCTTAGGAGAAACTTTGCTTGATTCCAAAATACGAAACACAGTTGTTAAAAAGTCTTCGTCAATGTGAAATTATGCTAACTTATTTCTGAATTCTTTTAAATCTTCAGGAGATAGAGGATTTACCACATACCCTGTCATCTTAAAACATCATCAAGGCTTTGAAATCTGGATTCTTTGGCAGTGAAGTCGCTTGTGAACTTTGAAGCTTGGGATCTTGAACAATGGAGTCGCTAGGTGAAATGGTACAACCTTCCTGTGTTTGGCTTCTGTTCACCATCAAAAGTCAAATCTGAACTTGATATATTTTCTAGAAAACTCAAAAGCTCACTCCCCAGTGGAGTCGCCAAAATGTTAACGCTCTGTAATTTCTCGGCTGAAGAAGAAATTGACGAAGGTAATTGTTTCAACCAATTGGAGTCTTGGATCTATCCCTCCAAGACTTAGAGAGGGCTCTCTCTATACAATTTAGGTTGGTTTGAAATAGGATATTAGGCTAGTTGTGAGGGATTGGGGTTTTTAGTTTTTAAATGGTTGGTTTGGGACAACAAGGAGGGCCATTGGGCAAATGGGGTTTGCGCTTAAATATGTGATTTCACTCTCAGATCTACACAAATCTCTTATATAGGGCAAGGTATTGGAAATGTTGGATTGAATTAAGTTTGAATGGTGTCTATTTGAGGAAGAAATGGGGAGGAAAAAGCCAAGCAAAGGAGCAACTAAGAATTCCTTAACTAAGCTCTTAGAAGAGAACATAAAGATCATCAATAACCAGATGCAGAGAATTTCACCAATAAATTCTTCTCTATTACTATCCTTTGACAATAAGAATTGAAAACAAGTGAAAAGATAACAGGAAAAATACTTAACAGAGAAGAAACGCCACCAACAACTCGACACAAGAATCTTGTCAACAGTTTGTCTCTTACTGATCGGTCATCTAAAGATTACAGAACATACTCCTGGAAAAGCAAGGACCCCAGTCCAGCAAAGAAAATTACACCATTCAGGTCGAACCTTAAAAAATCCCCTCCTTCCATGTGAAAATCATAAAATATATATGCTTTACAATGTAAACAGTTCTTCTAGCCTTTCAGAAACAAAATCAAATAAAAATATAAATAACAACTAATTTGAGAAAGTTTGATAGGTCTCTCTAATTCTGGAACTGCTGGAAATGAATGTTGAGTTGTTGGGGGATATTTTCCATAAAATCTGGGCCCTCTATCCTTTTTTGTTGCTTACTTTCAGGAGGATCAAATCGGCTCGACTTATTCTCAGTTCTTTTCCCTTTTCTGACTTAATTTGGTCAAGATATGGACCAATTTGATCTTATCTCAATCTCATGTCACTGCTACAAATATGGAATTGGCTTTAATTGATGATTCATTGTTTCCTTGAAAACAAGATCTGATTATCATCTGTTGAAATCGCTTGCTGGAAATTTGGGATTTTCTACACAATGATATTATGCCACCTCAAGTGTTGGAGTTAAATCCCTTCACTATTCCATTTGTTCCTAACCGTCCCTCAATCGTTGATATGCTCATTTAAATGCCTCTGCCATCTGTCGACGAGATGCTTAAAGGTTGCCTGGCTATGCTCCTTAAAACCTGGCGATCTTGAAATCGTGGGATTGAACGACCCTATCTCCACCAAATTGATTTGGAATCTCCTCCCTGGGTTGTTTAATTTTACCATGCAGCCTCGATAAATTTTTGCCTTTAGATTCAGGCACTTATCATTCTCATATTTTCAAGTAGAATTCATTTGGCTCCTGTAAATGCTCAACTGTAATTTGGATGCTCAGATATGTTCCCTGAAATTCTGGAATCGTTGATCAAATGCCCTATTGGAAAGTGCCACTTGTGCTCGGGCCTTACAGGCATTTGGCATATGTTGTGGACTCTTATGTTTTGTGGTGCGTCTTTGAGTTGTGATTTTTATATGGTTGCTATAAACAAGCTGCTTCTTTGATGTACTCAAAAGAGACAAGATACAAGCACAAGAATAGTTGCGAGGGTCGAGATTTGACCCTTGACCATTTGCTGACAAAAATCAAAGAACTACATAACCTTTATTGCAACAACAGTCTCTGCATCTGAGCACTCCACATGCAAGCTATAGATTACACAATTCTTAAGGTCTTGAGTTAAAACCTTCCAACATCCTATCTTGCAAGTCAGAGAATTGTCTCCAACACAACTAGGCAGCCAAGCATTTTAAGGCAATCTCGTACACATTCTCTGACAACCCATTGGAAGATAGAATACGTTCTAGTTGAGATTTTGCAAGAGTTTGTCTACTCTCATCATATCGTTTCCACCTTGAGAAAGATGAAATATTTCGAGATGCAATAATGTGGATTAATTTGATCTATTTTCAATACCATATCTCCAATGAATTCATAACTAGAACCATCTTTGGCATGGAAGTTAACCGAACTGCTGCAGAATCCTCCAATGAGAGAATAAACCTTGTTAGGATTACAGTTGTCAAAGCAGGGTGCTGCCACATGCGTTGTACATTCTTGACATTGCCTGGGATATCGGAGACGGCTTGCAATACAAGCCACTTATCGATCACCAAGGCATCTCCTTCCCACTACCCTCTGTCATCCTCCTTGCTTTCATCAACATGGCTTTCAGGAGGGGAAACGGTCTTCGTCAGAACATCTTTCTTCTTTTTAACAATTGAGTAGGCATGCAGGAGTTTGCTCTGGACCTTTAGTAGTTTGCTCTCGATTTCTTCTACATCTTTCTTGGGCACCAACGAATTCACCTCTACAACATTTAACATATACAAAGGCACATGCAGGCTGAAAATGAAAAGATACATGTGTTTCTCTTGGCTGGGGACTTGCTGAGTTTATTTTTCCCTGTGGCAATAATCCGACATGCAAATGGTAAAATGAACTTTTGGTGTTTATATGAGCCAACAGTCACATGGTCTTTCGATGAAGTGAGCCCAAGGCTATGCTTTGGAGTTTGGCGCTGGTGCTGGCTTGTGTGTTTGTTGTTGGTTTGTGAAATGGTGCTTATTCTCGATGTTGAGTATTCAGAGGTTGGCCCTCGGCCAATATACGTTTTGGAAAAATATTTGTCAAACAATTTATATTTTGATAAACTAGACAAAAAACTTTGCATAAAGGCCGAGGGGCCAATTTTGGCTCAAAAGACCAAATTTTGGCTAATAAACCAAACTTTGTATTTACCCACAAGAGTAAAATTTTTCCATTCAAACCAATTCATAATTTTTTGCTAAAAATGCACAAGAAATTTAACTTGCTTTGAAGCTCACGTGCAGGTACTCATCTTATGCTTGGTCAGTGTCGTGCACTTTTTGGTCTTTCACCTTTACATCTTCACTGAACTTCATGAGAAAAAGTGTTATGAGCAACCTACTTTATGTCTTAAATAGATAGATATCAGTCAGAGTACTGATTTCCCTATTATAGGGTCCTAACAACGCCTATTTCAGGTTTTCACATTTCGACACTTCGGGACTCCTGATGATGTGAGTCTTTGACATCCCCATCTCCCGGTAACCAAAATCCTGGTATCCAACACTCCGTGTGATGCACCTTTTTCTAGTTTTCGCGATTTTGCATTTCGGCACTTCGGGACTCCTGATGACGAGAGTCTGTGACATCTCTATCTCCCGGTATCCGAAACTCCAGTAGCCGAAACTTCGAACGATGCACCTGTTTCGCGATTTTGGGGTTTCACATTTTGTGACTTCGGGACTCCTGTGTTGGAGAGTCTCAACTCTTGAATTCTGCATCTCCCGGTAACAAAAACTCTGAAATGGAGTCTTTGTTGAGGTGCTTGTTTTGGATTTTTCGAGGTTTCACATTTCACCTTGCTCATTAAAGAGCGTGCAGGTTCTCCTGGATCCAACGCTGGTTGGACCTCAGGCTCATATCTGACGTTCATTGGGAAATCTCAATGAGATCCATCGTTGCATACTCTGATCTTGTCGAGATTTCTCTGCAGCGTCTTCCCAAAATACTTCTGGTGCTTGCCTGGCACATCCTTCCTGTACTCAAGCCATCATCATTGTTGTACTTTCCATCAACGACAACCATACACTACCTGTAAAACATGCCAACAGATCCTTCATATCAAATTTAGTGGCTATCTCCTTCTTACACTGAATAATGAGAGTCTCTACACCAATCTCTTGGATATTTCTTGAGTCCATACAAGGCCTTCTTCAATATGCATACATGGGTTCTCTTGGGTGTACCTCAAAACCTTGAGGTTTCTCTATGTATACTTACTCCTCAATCACTCCATTGAGAAAGGTAGTCTTTACATCCATATGATGTAAACTCCAACCCATTGATGCTTCTAGAGATATGATGGCTCTAATATATGTATATCTAGAAACCAGAGAAAATGTCTCATCATAATATTGTCCCTCCTATTGAGAGAATCCTCTAGCCAAATATATCGCCTTGTATTTATTGATACTGCTATCCACTGTATGTTTTATCCTGTAAATCCATTTAGGCACAATTTCCCATACATCATTTTTCATGTTTGATATTCTTCCATCACAAATTCATTCTATTCTTTCTTATTGACTTCTTCTTCAAAGGTGGAAGGTTCTGTAATTGGAATATGGTTTTGACTTCTTGATTTCTCTGCTTCCTTTATAATTGATACTTGGTGAGACCATATTCTTCATCGCTGATGAATTCATATTCTCCATGATTGCAACTGTCATTGTAGTTACCTCCTAGATTTATTGCCTGTGACCTTCCTGGATCAAGAACAATAATAAAGGAAAATAGAAAACAACATTCTTCAACACTCTTCCAGTGTTGTGATCAATCACGCTTCCATAGTAACTTGTTTGGAACAAAAAAATACATCTCCATGGTAGCCTCCATGAAGTCTTGTAAGATAACCTTCCCGAGACAAGAACAATAAAATTATTTCCAGTATAATAGCATTTTCATAAGAAAATATCTATGATAATAAGAATGAATAATAATTTCATGATGATCAACATAGTATGATCAAGGTGAATTTCCTGGGAGAAAAACAAGAAATATCTCTCTAAAGGAGATGTTAGTTCATTTTGAAAACAAGTACAATAAGAATCTATGTCAATATTATTTACATGCCATCAAGTATTAATTACATCTAGAAGTAATAGAACCTTTCAAAGGCTGCATTCACAATTAGTAATGTAGCAACTGTCAATCTTGATATGTGCAAATTGGAAACTTATCAATTTAATAAAACCTGGAACCTAAAGCCTCAATTGCTATGGAAAGTGCACTTGTTCCTTTGAATGTACTAAATCCAATATCACTGCTTGGACAAGGTCTCTAGTACATTCCCCACAAACATACTCATGCTTTGCTAGATGTTATAACTTGAAAAGAATATACAAGTGCATACCTTTTAAATCTTTGTAGCATCCTCTAACTTGTCTTTCTAATATGAAACTAGATACCATCTTGATAAGAAGAGATTAGAAACTAAATCAAAAGGTTCAATGATTAAAACAATCTATAAAATTTGAAATTTCAACTTTGACCACAAAGTTAATTTGACCATAAGTCAACCTTTGACTTTGACATTGACCAGTCAACCTTTGAATTTGACCAAAAATGAAAACTTGACATTTTTTCTAGCTGAGGGTGCCAAGAGGTGAGCTAGTATAGGGCACACTAGGATGTCAAAGAAATATTCCAAACACTTCACTTTAGGTGCCTGAACAAATGGGTTAAGGCTTGTTGCCACTGCAAAACTTGACTGCAACTGCAACTAGTGCTATAATGAGCTTGACAATGAACTTCCCAATCTACCTTCCAGTGGTTAGACCATATGAAGATAATGTGGGCCCATAACCTGTTAAAATAATTGATGTCCTCATTTTCATGATAGACAATATCTCTATTGTCACCCATCTATAGGTACGAAGCCACCCCCGAGGACCTTAACCTTTGACAAAATTATTTCGGAAAGCCATACTAGAACCAACAGATAAACCCTAGCTACTAACTATAGAAAAAATTCAAGAAAAGTAGAGAGCTACTTCTCCAAGGGTATCTCACAAGAGAGAGAGAGAGTATCCATATCCAAAGAGCAATTACCATACACAACTGCAATAGTTTCAACTGCACTACTCTCTCAAACTTGTGCCATACTTAGCAACAATATCACCAAGAGTATTACCAATAATATCACCAATAATTTCACCAATAATATCACCAATAATATCACTTAGAGAAAGACCAAGACCAAGATATGAACTTACACCCTTATTCCTCCTTGCAGTTGCAGTTGCAGTTGCAACTGCAGCTCTCCACAAGACTTTCGATCTGAATGGGTGTCCAAATGAGCTAAAACATCCTCTATTTATATTAATCTGTCTAATGACTTTTCTGGCTGGGTTGAACTGACTTTCTGGTAATTATATTTTTTGTTTATCTTTTTCCTGTGGAGCCGACTTGTCTTTATGGAAGATAACATTCTAATATTATTTATTTTTCTAGGCAGACTTGTCTTCTAGGGTTTTCACACATCTCTTTAGGGTTTCCCTTACTTCTGGAATATTCCATTCTAGTCAAAGGTTACACATGGATGTTAATACCTCCCTTAGCTACCGTAACACCAACAACAACTTCATAAACCCATAGAAGGGAAATAAACATATCAAATTACAAACCACATCACTTGCATATTCACAATTTGAAAGAATTTATTAGGTACAATCCATATGCACATGTGGTTGACTACCTAGTTCTTGTTGACCCAATGGAAGTTCCTGGGAGGGAATAATTCGATAGATCAAAATGTTTTGACTACAAATATGATGTTATTGGAGGAAATCATTATGTAGAGGCTAGAATATAATTGATGCAAGGCTATCATAATAATTCTCTTTTTGAGACAGTCAAATGCATAATTTATGTTGGTTTAATAGATTTAGAAGCAAAGTTATTGGCATGGGATCATAACAAAGATAATGAGTACAAAATGTCCATGAATTTCATTCAAAGGGTGAGATTTATCCATAATGTGTTTTCTGAAATATGTGGTGGGGAGATATCAAATGTTGATACCAAGTTTCAGAAGCAATGTTGCATGGAAATAGGCTTCCCAATTGATGATGAAAATGCAAAAGAAAAAAATTGCAAAGGAAGTGATGTATTTAGATCTATGGATAGCTATTTTCAATTGGGATTTAGAATTGGACAAGTATGGGATTTGATATATGAGATATTCATCCTATGGGAAAATATTAGTATAAAAAATCATAGAGTTAAGAAGTCTAAACCATTAATATGTATCACAAGTAAGATAAGTCATGAAATCAAAAATTTTCCAGAAGATATGACTATAACACCTTGGAGAACGATACAAGGAGTGAAGGATGAGAAACATATCATATCTATATTATCCAAGTATTTTATTATATGTATCAATATAACATTGTTTATTTATTTTATTTAGTCACAAGGTGTATAAAATAATACAAGAGGAAATGGTTAAGATGTTGAATGAAGAAGTTAGGATTATGTTAAACTCAACTATCTAGATTCAAGCTCTACAATAGTATTGAAACAATCTTTTGTTGCATTAAAAAATGTATGTTGATTTATTATATTCATATATTCGTTTGTAGGTTAATTTATTTCTATTTTAATAGTTATAGATATATAACTATATGTTTGTTTGTTTCATTAAATATATCAAAGAAGAATGCAAATGGAGTACTTGAAATCTTCAAAAGTTTTATTCAAAAGTCCAAGTTTGAAAGAGAAAGAAGGAGATGTGTTCAAACTGTTGAACTTGATGACACCCTTGATCACTACATTTGGAATGGGCTCAAAATTGTGTAGTATAAAATGATATTAAGTGATTGCGAACAAATTACAAATATTGTTCCTAAAAAATAATACTCCATATTTATTGCGGATTGTTAAGAACCAAACATCAATATAGCATATAAAAACCTCAGGAAAAGTACTCAATGCCTTGAAAAAGAGATAATTTCAGATAATAAGCCTCTTCGAGGGGGAAACCTCCTTTT
>JZKD02S1687072.1:455295-512551 GCA_000966675.3 Picea glauca
CTCTTCCAATTATACTTTTAGTAGGAATAGGTCTTCATTAGGTTCTTTACTATCTTTCTCAAACTGTATCAATAATTGTCTTTTCTTTCTGTTCTTGATTCTTAGTCTATCAATCTCTTCCAGTGCATTGATCAGTGCTCCTTCCATGTCAACCACAGCTTCTTCTTCATCACTCCCTGTGCTTTTATTATCATAATCCTATTTGGCCATAAGTATGAAGTCATTTAGTTTATCTTCAATAGAGGATTCATTTTCTTCATCATCTGAAGGATCATCATCATTGTTTATGCACAGAATTTTCTTCTTAAAGTTTTTCTCTTTAAGGAAATTTCTGTGTTTGTACTTTTCCTCATCATCACATGTTTGATCCTTTCCTTTGTGGGGACATTTATTTGAAAAATGACCTATCCTACCACAGTTGAAACATTTTAAAGGAAGTTTACCTTTGTATTTACCTAATCCCTTCTTCAGTCTCTTCACAATTTTTTCTTCAATTTCATCGGGCTCAGAATCCTCATTCTTGTCTGCTTTAAATGAAGCTTCTCTGGAGGTAGGTTTATCTTTAACTATTCTCATTTCATATGCAGTAAATGTTCCTAGCAATTGGTCAAACCCCAATGTTTTTAGATCATTAAGTTATTCTATAGCAGATACCTTCGGGTTGAACCTATCTGGGAGAGATCTCAAGATTTTCTGAACTAAAGAAGGTTCATCAATTGTTTCACCAAGTTCCTTCATTGCATTTACAATTTCTTCTACTCTTAGAAAGTATTTTCCAATCGTTTCATCTTCCTTCATATTCAACTATTCAAAATGTGTTCTGTAGGTTTGAAGCTTTGCATCCTTTACTTTCTCATTACCCTCATAACTGCTAATGAGTTTGTCCCGCATTTCTTTGGCAGTTCCTAGGTGCATAACTTTTATGAATTTTTCTTCTGCAAGCCCACTCAAGATAGCATTCATAGCCTTAGTGTTGAAGTTAAATTCTAGTTTGTCATCCTTATTAGATAGCACAATTGGCTTTACATAATCAGTATCTACCACATACCATACATCTGAACCTAATGACATTATGTAGGTTCTCATTCTAACTTTCCAAAAGGCAAAGTTTGTTCCATAGAACAGAGGGGCCTTATTGGTTGAATTTCCTTCATGGCTTGACATGTTTAAGCTCTAGGATCTACCCTTAGATAAAAGGGGGTGTCTATGATACCAATTATTGAACAACTGAGAGGGGGGGGTGTGAATCAGTTGTCACCATGCTTAAACAATTATGCTTCTTTTAAAATATTTACAAGGCACTCAATGATGATCACAATAATGCAGGGAAATGAACAATGGCACATTCAACATCAGTCACATATATGAGAAACACAGAGACAGAAATTTCCCAAGGAAACCCATACAGGGTAAAAACCTCTTCTTCTTTATATGATAAGTATTATATACATTCCTTACATTATCATACATTTGAGCACCAACTCATTGTGAGGCTACAACCTCTGTTTTGCAAGCTGCAACTTGCTGAGAGCACCAACTCTTTGTTTTTCTCTAGCACCCACTAGAAGGAAGCACCAACTCCTTGGTTTCTCTAGCTTCAACTAGAAGGAAGCACCAACTCCCTGGTTTCTCTAGAACCAACTAGAAGGAAGCACCAACTCCCTATGTTCAAGCCCTCACTTGAACCTCTGAGGACACCTATCCTCCCTAGCACCTCCCAACCACCCTGGATTATGAATATGAAATACTAAAACCTATTATAGTGATATAGTGTTCAATAAAAACTTACCAGTATCATCACTGTTCTGCGATATTTTTGCTACTCAGACTTCCTCACTGTCTTCCAGCATGCACCCGCTGCCCATTATGTTCTTCTGCTTGTTATGCTCTGTGCACCATATCCATTCGCTGCACAGTTATTCATATGTTCTTTTCATCTACTGCACTTTGATCCTTCTTCATGCATGAATCACCTTCAACAACAACATCCACCTCAATTCCAGCAATAGCAACAACCCCATCTCCTCTCTGTCCTTTGTATTTATAGCTTTTGTGCACCTTGTGCATGCAATGCATGAAATACCTCTGCATACTCACACCATGCCGATATGCTCCACAACTCAAGTGCTCTGTCTAATCATCATCGTGACTCTTCATCTTCTCTGGATGTTTTTCCATTCGTTCAACATCACTGTATGTTATGCTGAGATTCCTCAGCCTCTCTGGCGGTTTTCCCATGTGTTCAACATCACTGGATGTCATGCTGAGATTCCTCAGCCTCTCTGGCAAGTTGATATTCTTCGTCTTCTTTGTCTTATATGAGCTTATCCTTTTTGTTTTTAGCTACAGACTTCAATCCCCTTCCATCTGTCAATCGCCTGTATCAATAATCCTCAATCCACTAGAAGATGACTTAAGACTCTTCATCTTCTTTGGCGATCACACTCAGTCCTCTTAGAGTCCTCTGCCAGATATCATCATTGGTTTTTTGCAGTTACACTATGACAGGCAACAATAGCCCTCCGATTATTCTCTGATTCACCTGCATCGTTGGATTAACTCTGAAGGGTTCTTGTGTTATTTACCTGTTTCACACTTTTGCAGTTTGGAGATTCTGCGATGAGACATCTTGTGTCTCCATGTCACGAGTTCTGAAGCTCTGAAACGAATATTTTCTATGCTATCTCCTTCCCTTCTCATGACCATCGACGGTGAACATAGGCTATGCTATAAGAAACTGTGAACTTATGGTCTTCATTGACCCTGATCGATGGTCCACAATCTCAATGAATCAACGGTCTAGAGATTTTCGCGATCTCGCATCTCGCTGTTCCTTAGATGGAGGCTCTCGTTATCTCGTTACTCCAAGTCGCGATATGTGAAGCTTTGAGATGGAGCTTAGATCAACGATCCAGAACTCTTGGTGATTTGACGGTCCATATCTTATCGTGATTTCGCTTCTCACCATTCCTGTGATGGAGGTTCTCATCACTCGAAGTTGCGATACGCGAAGCTCCAAGATGGAGCTTAGATCAATGGTCTAGAACTCTTGGTGATCTGATGGTCCAGATCTTATCGTGAGTTCACTTCTCACGATTCCTGTGATGGAGGTTCTCATCACTCCAAGTCATGATACACAAAGCTCCGAGATGGAGCTTAAATCAACGGTCCCAAACTCTTGGTGATCTGACGGTCCAGATCTTATCGTGAGTTCACTTCTTGCGATTCCTGTGATGTAGGTTCTCGTCACTCCAAGTCGCGATACACGAAGATCCAAGATGGAGCTTAAATCAACGGTCCATGATTTCGATGAATCTACGGTTGCAATTAAATCACGATTTCGCATATCGTGATTGCAATGGTCATATTTCTTGCTTCTTCAAGTCGCGAGTCGCAAAACTATGAAATGGAGCCGGGAATTGTAAAATGTGATCCAATGATTAGAAATGTTTCTTCACCTCCCGAGCTGACTTTGTTCTGCTTACTCTGATCTTGCCATCGATGATTTTCCAACAATCCTTTGCACTATCTCTTCTAAGCTTATTCAAATCTTCTTTGCAGCGTCTTCTCATAGTGCCCATCTATTACATACTTTATGCACTCATGCCATCTTCATTATTGTACTTTCCATCAATGACAAGCATTCACTATCTATTCAATATTTGCCAACACTTCATTACTTTAGTGGGCTCGTGGTTGAGTTTAGTCTCTGGTGGGGTGGTGAGTGTGACATTGACCCATGGAATGTGGGGGAAGGGGGGTGGAATGTTGACTTTGGTTCCTATAGTCATAGTGAATTTTTCACTAGACTCTTTCTTAGGAGTTTCAATGTCAGTATGGGGAGGGGATGGTGGAGGAGACAGAGGGAAATTTGCGACAAAGGTAGTCTGTTACCAACTAACCTCTTCAATAGTGGTGGTACCTTGTACTTTGATCAAAGGATCGTCAGGGATACTGAAAATGGGTATGGAGGATGGTTTAGGAATGGTGGTGTGAGTGAGGGGTGGGAGTGAAGAAATGGGTACTTAATCAGTGATAATGCGGTATGGGATGGATGTAGACAATGAGCTAGTGCATGGTTTTTTAGGAGGAAACAAAACTACAAGAAAATCATAGAACACCTTACCTGAGATGGTAGCACTACTTAGAATTGATGGAAAGGGAGACAACAATGTTGACGTTGGAAATGTATCTTCTTCCTCATCCTCTTCTGAGTCTAGGCTTGTCCATTGTACATTCGATGCTATTATGATCAAACCAGGGACATCAACCTATGTCATAGCTACTCATTGTGATATCACAGACATAACATACGTTATGCATGATTTCTTCTTCTCCTGTTGTACTCTCGGCCATGAGGAGGCCCATTTTTCCAATGTTTCCTCATCCAGATAGAAAGGAAGTGGGTGGTGTGAAATAGAGCTGAAGAAGCACTGAGGGGTATGAAAAAAGTGTGATCTATACTCATGTTGAACTAGATCTTGTTGGTATTCCAACTCAATAACTCTTGTGGAATCCTCATCCATCGAGTTGCATTGACGAGGTCATTATACCAATGAAAAAATGAATTTTTGTTGGTTGTTGCATTGGTGCTATCAGTTCAAGCGTGCCAGGGGTCGAACATATTGGAAACACAATTGTTAGGAGTGTAGGAAAACTCATGAACCTCTAGTGTGTTCCATTTCCACATTGTGAATGTGACCAAAAGGTAACCATATATGAAACATGCAACTCATTCATGCATGTCAGTGTAGTCTTGCAACATCTTCATGAGAAAATACTTACACCAATTCAATGGCCCTTCTTGTTTACAAAACTCAGCAATGGATATGGTGTCTAGAGTGAACTCACCCTTGGAGTAGTTCTTCATTACTTTTTCGAAGATAAAATAACAGGCACATCAGACCTTTTCATCATTGATGGGATAGATGTGTGCTCCACGAGCTCTGCATCCGGTTCCATACTTTTCATAGAGGATGAGTTCTCCTTTATTTTGGTCATTCTTCCATGAGCCTTGGAAGCCTTGAGATACATCCTACCCCTCCATTGATAGACTTGTCAATTTTTGAATATCCTCAACATCAGGGATGATTTTAAGGATGGAAATTTATATTAAAATGTAGAAACCCGGGCTAATCTTACTAGTCCTTAATATGCAAAATATAAATTGTTTGGTGATATTTTTGTCAAAGTATTCAAGTTTCTAAGGATTTTATATAGTTTCTATAAAATTTTGGCGATTTTTAAGGCTAAATAATTTTATTCTATGGAATTTGGGCGAATCGTTTTTAGAAAAATTGGAAATGGGCGAATCTTTTTTTTGGAAAAACCATGGAAAATTAGCCCATTTGTGACATTTATCTCATAGAATCATATATGGTCAACATGAATGGGATATACTTTATCCAACCAAAAACAACCATTGTGTACTCAAATAATAATAAATTTGGTGTATCTTTCAACTTCTCTGGTAGTCCCAAACATTAGCAGGTTGTGCAAGTTCATCGGAGTGAAGTGCTGAAGCGGAGTATATGAAGGTTTGCACTGTCACTCAAACTCTCCAGACGGTAGCACCATACAATCTATATATGTGTGAACAACCATTTGGCAATACAATGTTGCATTTGTAAAATCAATGTTGAGGAGTTGGTTTTACTCTACTTTTCCTTGTAAATCAACTATAACTTCAACTCATGGATCAACCAATTCCTATGGAACAATGACCTTTGTAATGGCCCTGCGAGATGTAGTGTGAACCATGCTAGTGGGTATGCATTGATAGAAAAAAAAATCGTGGGTAGGGGCATGGATGTGGGATCACAGAGTGCTCATGGAGCTCAAGAGTGAAAAATGAAGACAACTAGCTAGAAAACAATAATTTGATCAGGAGGCGATCATCGGTTTATAGAGAGTCATGAGGAAGGTGACACAAGATAAACATTAAATTGTCATTAAAAATGAACCTGCATAACTAATTCGACATTAATGGTGGACTTGAATAACAAATATGGAAATGTATAATCAATGATTTGGGCAGTAAAGGGCACAATTATCAACACAACTTGGATATGTCAGAATAAACAAGAAATTAATTAACACACCAACGGTTAACCGGAAAGACACTAACAAATTTTGAGATATAAATGAATGTTACTAATGTGAAGAGGATGGAACTGGAAATGTACTAATTTCATTTAAAAAACTTTATGAAAGGGATAGGACAATTAATTAGACCTCAGAACCTACTAAATGTAGAAAAGATTTGTCACAGACTCCTCCCTAACCACAAAGGTGTGATCTAGGATGGACAAATTGATAATGACAACTAGAATATAGGACAAGTGATAGTTGGAAACATCACTGTTTTTTAGATGAAAAGGGAAAACAAAATAGAAACCTATATAATTTATTTTCTCCCTATGACAAGTTTGTTGCGAAAATGCATTCAATGAGAAGAGATGTCGGGATTTAGGTGTGAGCCATTCACCCATCCTAGAAAAATATTACCATCTAGTTGCAATAGTTTGACATCTCTAGAGTCCTAAATTTTTGCAAATATGAAGGGCCTGCGCCAATGCATTTGCAACTTCCCTGGATTTTTTTTATACTTACCGTCATACAAAAAAACTTGATCACCTTGGGAAAAAGTCTTGGTTTTAATGTGCCTATCATGCCAAGTATTTGGTCTAGCCTTATCCACAGTTTGATGAAAATTGGATAGAAACCTAGCTTCATCCAATTCCAATAGCTCTACGACCTGTTCCAAAATTAATTCCTCATTTGTCATATGAGCCATGTGTTCAATATATAAAATTGGGGTGATGCAATTGGCCGGGACAAATGCTTCTCTACCGTAGACCATTTGGAAATGAGTATGATTATGAAGTTTCTTTGTAGTAGTCCTATAGGCCCATAACACAACTGAAAATCCTTCATCCCAGTTGTCCTTATTGAGAAAACATACTTTTAATAATCCTTTCTCCAAAATCTTGTTAAATTCTTCTATTGTACTATTTGCTTGTGGGCGATACATACAACTTTTTTTATTTTGAATCAAGAATTATGTCATTAAATTGTCATTAAAAATGAACCTGCATAACTAATTTGACATTAATGGTGGACATGAATAACAAATATGGAAATATATAATCAATGATTTTGGCAGTAAAGGGAACAATTATCAACACAACTTGGATATGTCAGAATAAACAATAAATTAATTAACACACCAATGGTTAACCAGAAAGGCACTAACAACTTTTGAGATATAAATGAATGTTACTAATGTGAAGAGGATGGAACTGGAAATGTACTAATTGCATTTAAAAAACTTTGTGAAAGGGATAAGACAATTAATTAGACCTCATAACCTACTAAATGTAGAAAATATTTGACACATACTCCTCCCCAACCACAAAGGTGTGATCTAGGATGGACAAATTGATAACGACAACTAGAATTTAGGACAAGTGATAGTTGGAAACATCACTATTTTTTCGATGAAAAGGGAAAACAAAATAGAAACCTATATACTTTATTCATTCCCTATGAAAATTTTGTTGTGAAACTGCATTCAATGAAAAGATATGTAGGGATTCAGGTGTGCTCCATTCACCCTCCTAGAAAAATATTACCATCTAGTTGCATCAGTCTAACAAATCTAGAGTCCTGAATTTATGCAACTATGAAGGTCCCAAGCCAATGCATTTGAAACTTCCCTGGATGTTTTTGATACTTACCATCATACAAAAAATCTTGATCACCTTGGGAAAAAGTCTTGGTTTTAATGCACCTGTCATGCCAAGCCTTTGGTCTAACATTATTCACAGTTTGATGAAAATTTGATAGAAACCTAGATTCATCCAATTCCAATAGCTCTGCGACCTATTCCACAATTAATTCCTCATCTGTCATATGAGCTACATGTGCACTATATAAACTTTGGGCGATAAAATCGGATGGGACGAATGCTTCTCTACCGTAGACCAGTTGGAAATGAGTATGATTATGCAATTTCTTTGTAGTAGTCCTGTAGGCCCATAACACAACTGGAACTCCTTCATCCCAATTGTCCTTAATGGCACAACATACTTTTATTAATCCTTTCTCCAAAATCTTGTTAAATTCTTCTATTGTACCATTTGCTTGTGGATGATATATACTACTTTTTTTATTCAGTATCTATACATAAATCCCTAACCGGTTCTACTTCAGTCCAACGGGTGAGATAGTCTGTAGCAGTGATGATATACCTTGCCTTCGAGTGCTTGGTTGGTGGATTGATTGGTCTTATAAATTCAACTACCCATTTTTCAAAATCTTGAAGAGACCAAACATGATGTAAGGAAAAATCATCTCTACATGAAGACTTACCAACCCTTTGACAGGAATTGCATATTATAGGATAGTCCTTGGCATCTTTGAATACAAATGGTCACCATAATCCAGTTTGAAGTATCTTTTGTGTAGTTTCTTTCCCTCCAACATGTCCTTCCACAACTCTAATATGGCACTCCCATAAGATATTGTGCCACTCATGGTTGAGTACACACCTTCTAAGGATGCAGTCCAACTCAAACTTATATAGTTGTCTTACAATCAATTGATAATATGAAGCCCAGACTACTAGGTTCCTTTTATGAGTTGAAAAATACATGTTAGGAAAAATACCATTAGTGAGAAATGAGACAATATTATAAATATATTCAGGGATAGCCTCAATTTTAAAGACATATGCGTCTGGGAGCTGGTCATCAATAGCTCTGCCACTTTCCCTGTACTCTAGTTGTGATAAATGATTAAGACCTATTATCCCCAATTTCTAGGGATAAATAAGGATATGATGTCTCAAGGACCTCAGGTTGCAAACATGGAGTAATGAGAGAAATATTACTTGAAGTGTCCACATGCATAGACAAATACCGACTTCACCACCACACATCCTAGATTCATGACAGTGGCATCAACCACGTCATCTTGGTTCCTGGAAATGATGGGTATCTCTCCATGAGGTACAATTCAAGTGTTGTGGTAAGTGTCTATTTAATATTTGAGGCATTTGAGTATGATTCATTTAAAGATTATTTTGGTTACAAAATGTCTTCTTGAAAATTATACTCTTTGCCCTATTTCACCTTGGTGGTTGAAATTGTGCCCTAGTAATTGGTCACCTTTAGAGATGAGTTTTCTATTGGTATGTATCCTTGACGATTCATTGTGCCATTCTCGATCATAATCACCATTTTTCTGACTTCACCCATTTTCGTCTCCTTAGGTTTTGGGCCTTTCAGGTGTACTGACCCAAGAAGGGATTGTACCTCATTTCATGGGAAGAAGGGGATGAATACCTAAAGTTTTGTAGATGGAAAAAGATAAAATCCAATCATAAACCTTCTATATGCTTGCCTAGGGATCCTAAGGACAATGAAATGTCTCTCATAAGAAACTGATGGGACTCGTGAAAAATAATAATATAAAAATTCCAACCAAGGTAGAGCATGTGTGGGAATTGTTTTTCATGCTTACGTAGAAATCCCACCTTGGCTTCAACCTAGAAACATCTTTAAAAGAAATGTAAATAAATGGGCTTGGAAAAAGGATTCATTGAAAATGAATTTGAAACAAACCCTCTACAAAGGAACCCATAAATGAGACAATATGAACCCTTATATTTCATGAACCCCGTGCCCAAAAGTCTTACCCAAATCCACTTCATATTCTCCACATGACTTAGAGAGGTATCCACCTAGGAAACACTCCTTTATTTAAGGGCTAATTCACCTAATAGGTCACCTTGTCAACCCTCCCATACCTAAACTTGGCAAATTGCATAAGGTCTTTGAACACTTGTTTAATTTGATGAGGTAGTTTTTGATGTATATTCTTATATGGCGCATATATTAAATTTGATTTTACTTTCCATTATTATTTGACTTGATATCCTTGGAGGGAATACTTGTTGGTGCATGGTTGGATACCAAGGTTCTCAGAGTTTTCCAACAAAGGCACCAGTGTATTCTAGAGAATTGACATATTCAACCTTCCATAAGGGAAGGAGGTCTCATCTGAAGTGATGTTGAGACATGTGTGAAATGGAGTGTGGTCAAAGAGAATGCAGTGGTGGGAAGAACCCAAATAAACTATACCTAAGCACTGGAGTGTAAAATATTATACGCAGACATCATAACTAGAAAAAAATATTAAAACGTATAACTTGTGGAAAAATTCCTCTGGTGAGAGTATTCCTAAGCGTTAACTAAAAAAGTAAAGAAACAAAGATAAGTATTGCACAGATGATGATCTTAGAATTCACAGACAATTACACAAAATTTTAGGCCCCAATTAACATGTCTCATATATTCATTACTCATATATCAAAGGCGAGTATACAATAGTTGGATCCTAGATGAGAAGAAGCTCTGTAACTACATTTCATGATTGGTTTGATCATAGCCTTGGAAAACAGAGTTAAGACTCAACACATTATAGATACAATTCTCACTACAAAAAATAGGGTCGATATAGCTCAATATTATATAATTAAACATAAAAATTGGATCAGTATCAACATCTGTAACAACAACATCAACATCAACACTAGCATTAGCCTTGTCTCTTTTCACAAGTCTTTTTATTCTAAATTTTTGAGGGACTTCTTGATTCGTCCGTTACAAATTATTGAGTCTGCATATTCTTGGTTTCTACTAGAAGGTTCTGGTGCTTTTTTTGTTCCTTCCATCTTGCAGAAAAGTTCATTCCTCGCTGGTGTTTGGATATATCTATTTTTATTGTTGGGATCCTCTTCTAGTGCGTTGTGTTCTTTCGTAACACACTCTAACTTCCTAAGAAATGTGTTATTTATGAAAAATCAAGTCTTCTCCAAAAACAAAGGGTCCAACAGGCCCCTACCACGAACCTTGACTCGTCCCGAGTCAACTCTTCATCTATTTTATCTGGCCCTTCTCAAATGGAGGGTCCAACTCAGGTACAATTTTGAGAGCCTGTGTGCACAACTGGTCATAGTGGGGGATCCAATATTTCTATTTTCTGGTCAAAATTGAGGGACCTACAAAAAATTCCTACACAACATGTACATCCATCACCTAATTTTAGGTAGCCAACAAAGTATTCAATTCTTTTTCAGCAATGGAGTCTAATTTATATAGCAGGACATACTCGAAGGATGCAACATCATATTTTCAATTCGGAAATTGACTGGTGGTGGGAACAAAGGTGTGATGAGTTCATATTTCAAGAAACTAAGCTATGAAAACAAAGTTCGAGGGATGTGAAGGACAAATTTTATTATTCTGAACCAACCAATGATCAATATGAAATCTTATGGATTGATTTTTCATAGGAAGTCTTTCAGTGGCTCGATCGATTACAAGAAGCACCCGAGTTTAAAGATCAAGTAAAGAGGAGGCTCCATTGGAGAGATACACATCTAGCTGTCCTCCATCAATTAGATCACTTGATTTTTCATGCGATATATTTTTGGTTCAAGACTATACTAGACAGATACATCATCAAATTTTTTGTGGAGAACCACTAGTCATTTTCGAAAGAAGAAGCTATTTTTTACGAAGGCCCCTGAGGAAGGCTATTGAGGGAGATTCCTCCATGGATGAAGGTTCTGCTGGAGGAACAAGGAATTATGCATGTTCCATCATAAGAGATGGTAGCGTAAACCCCTTTTCATGAGGGGTGGGTGATTCAGGTGAAGGGTTCATGAGTTAGTAAGTTCTTGAAAAATGGGGGGTCATCGTCATGAGAAAAGTGATAGAGATGAATGCACTCTAAGAACGGTTGTTATGATTCAAACGAATTGGTGAGAGAATATGATAAATTTGATGAAGAGGTCATATCAGTCATGAAAGATGATTGACCTCAAGAATAGCCATAGGAAAGAACTGGAGAAGTTGCGGGAGGTGTAGATACATGGAAGACTGGGTAGTCATTGGTTGAAGGAAATATCGGGAGAGAGATGAAATTTCTGAAGGAAGCAGCTGAGTAGGAGGTAGGATATATGAGGGAGTTAGGACCAATTCCAATTTAGAATAACAAAACTCAGTCATAAACCTTGAAGGAGCTACGGGAGATTCAAGTCTTGTTACACCAGAAAATGGTGAGTCTTGTCAAGAAAATGGTAAACTCGATGAAAGAATTCCATTCCAAAAGAAACATAACTAGCCTTGGATCACCCCTATCGTCAGTGACTTATGCAAATATGGTAAATTATCCATTGAATCTTGTAGTAACTTCTATTGTTTCTCACAATTATAATACAATATGTTCAAATTATAGTAGTAGCGGAAGTGGAGCAATTTCTTCATCTCTATTACTAGGACCATCAAGATTTATAATCATATGATCCCCAATTCTCTGATGGGAGATAAAAACATAGGCTCACTCACCTGATACCAAAATTTTTTGGGAAAAGGATATGAGGATTTCAAACAACACTGGTTCTTATGTGAGGCTATATGGAGGTCCCGCGGAGTTTTATATGCCAATAAACTAGTCGAATTCTAGACCACGATTAAAATGGTACATGAATTCAATCGAGCCCAGGAATTCTCAAAGGACTCCCTGGGACATCCCTTTAATCTATCTCAAGTCAAAAAAATATTTATTGTATATTTTCGCCTACCTCAATTTGAACAACATGCCCTGTCTGAGTTGCGGGAGATCAAGCATCGAGACAGAGATTCTGCTTGGGAGTGAAACCAATGATTCAAATATGAAATTAGGAATATAGAACACCAAATTCACATGAATCATCAACATGAATGGTTCATTCATGGGCTCTTTCCTTTGACTTGGATTCCACTGACTCAACAAAGAATTGCCACTTTGGGTGAAGCATTAGAACATGCCATGAAAATTGAAGCAATGGAAGGCTACCCCGGGAGCTTATGCATGATGTGACCTGCTGAGTGTAATAGTATTGTGCAACTCCAGGGCCATAATTATGTGATTATTGAGAAAATTTAGGATTTTTCCCTACCTAAAGAAGGTCCACCACAGGTCTGGTGCACTGGTTTCTACATTGAAGGTCATATGGTGACAACGTGTCCAATATCATGGACTGGAGGAACTGTGAGCCGCCCCATGTCTCCACCACTAGTCGGACCATCAAGTGGTGTTGTACAATTTTTGAATGCAACACCCTTCCATGCACTTGTGTAAATTTGGGCCTTCCCCAGTTAGAAAGGGGTCAACCCAACGAGTATTGTGAGATTTACGGACACCATGGACATTCTCCGAGACACTGCCCCATGTTACAAAAATATACATATGTCCCAAATACAATGTACTATGAATTATGTGGGTCAACTACACATACTTCAAAGAAATGTCGTGCTTTAGATTCTCTTGCAGACAGACTAAACCTCTTTTTCGTCAGGATTGACAAATCCCCTCAAGGATTTGTAGGAGGTCACAAAGGCGAAGGAGATTTTATGGGAGGTAGATATGGCGATAGAGGACCCACTCATTGCTACAACTGTGACAAACATGGCCACTTTGCAAGAGATTACCCACATTTGAGGATACCATGGTGCACATACTATCGAAACAATACCCATACTACTAAGGTCTTTCCTGACCAAATTGCATGTTGGGAAGATAATGCAAGACAAAGGGGATCCAATTTGATAAAATCATAACATAGGCCAAGTATGAAAGAGAGGCAATGCAACATTCATTTTATAAAGAGGGGAGGAACAAAGACCGGTACCGATGCTGAACATATTAATCAAGCTTATATCCAAAAGGTAGTTTCTAAACCCCCATACGATCTTGTACAACAAAATAATTGTTTTCAGAATGTAGTAGAATTGTTCTACCATATGTCTAATTATGTGACACTAGAAGTTGGTAATCCAAGCTATACCCCTCCCAATCCAGTTGCAGAAAAGTTGGTCACATCCAAGGGCCCATCATATGATTCAAACAACATTATTATCTTATGGTTGCAACTCTTTTTTGATATCCTAAAAAACAACTTACTCAGAATTTGCAGAACACCATTGGCAAAGATTTGGGAGTTGAGAGAAATGTAGAGGGATCTATAGTTGTTAATATTACAAAGAGAAATGCATGTTGAATAGATAAACGAAAGAATAGGTCGGGATGTGAGTTCATACTAAATGCCCATATTGATGGTTATGAAATTAATTATGCCATGTTGGATTTGGGGTCAGATGTTAATATCCTACTGAAGAAAATGTGGGAAGCTATGGGAAAACCCATGTTGGTCTATTCCCCAATTTAGTTGTGCATGGTAAACTAGTATTGCATTTATCCAATAGGGAGGCTAGAAAATGTAGAAGTAGATCTAGTCAGTTTCAAGAATATTGCAAACTTCGATGTCATTGAGACCATGGGGGAGAAAGATCCATATCCATCCTTTCTTAGAAAATACAGGCAATACGACAATTATGATTTGATCGACCTGAAGAAGGAATCCATGACCTTCAAAGTGGATGGTATGAAAGTGGTTCAAACTTTAGATCCATACCTATGACCATGATACACTAAAACCTCATAAGATAGCATGAAACATGATGTATTGGACCATTTGTATACTATGACTAAAGGAATTTTCATAGAATACATTAATCCTACCACGGATGGTTTAGTGATTTGGCGAAGTATTCAGTCTGTTGGGGAAGATTCAGAGGCCACTTTAAAAAAAGGGCAGTAGGTATGATACATAAATATCTCAAGATGATGTGCCACTATTCGAACTTCAAGGTGGATTGGAAATGAACTCTAAGGGAATCCAATATATGATGATCTCTCGGATTTATGCACTTTTCTGGAAGAAATGGAAGAAACATTTGGGGTGGAACAAATGATTTTGACACTTGATATTGTTTTGTGATCCTTTGCAGCTTGTTGGTGGGCCACCCAAGAAGGTAACCTGCTTTCATGGGAGGGTATCAATCTTTCACCGCAACACCAATTTATCTCTCCTTCCCAAGTTAGTCAAGGCAATTGACAACAGAAACCGAAGACTCACGTTCTTACCCTCAACACATATGATGCATATTCAGATCCATAGGATCATGTTGCTCACTGTGTTAGATTATGGACAGTTGCACAACTACCTCGATGTTTTTGGGTACACTAGTTTTCTCATTCGCCAAGACCAATCAACACAACCTGATATATGCATGAACAAACCCGAAGGAAAACCCACTGTTGGGATGTCCTTCAATGCATATTTTACTAGGATTTCTCTTTTACAGGTAAGTCCCCCAAACTCACTTTAGCATTGCAACAAATTCAAATCTTGTTATTCAAATATAAGTTCAAACCCACCTATCCCCCTGTATTTTTATCTGCACATAAACACCTGTTCTGCTCTAGATTTCATCTATCTCTTGAGTAAATAAATCATGTTGTTTCACCCCTACCTATTTACTGTAGTAAGGTTGATACTTCTCACGATGATCCCAAAGATTTAGAAGACCTTAGGCATCTATCCTTTAAAGAATACGAAGGCACTAAGATTTTTTAAGATACCATTTCACCTGAAGCTAGTAGCTCCTACACTAACCCTCTGAAGTTGTGCAAGGTTAATATAGGCAGTACAGAGCATCCCAAGCTAGACTCTATAGGGTATTATTGGTATGAAAATACCATGACTGAAATTCAAGCTCTTTTGATGGAAAATGAGGACCTATCCCTCACATCTTTGTTGAGGAATATATATGAAATGATCTTACTCAAGAATTTTCAGATCTTACTTGGCTAAAGCAAGATAGACAGAAATATCATCCTATGTTTATAGCCATAAAAAAATGTTATCCTAATTCACAAGTATTGCTTACAAGTGATTAGGCTGGTTTTTTTATAAATGTTGAAAAATTCATTATTTATATGTTTTTCTGAACATAACATATGTTGAAATAAATATAGAGACAGAAGTAAAGACACCAAGTCGATAATAAAAATAGATGAGACATAAAAAAATCCTTTATTTCATTCCAATTCATCAAAGAATCATTCTCTTTAGAAAATTTCCTAAGGAATTTTGGACCAAAGTCAAACTTAGATGTCCCTGATGAAACATACAAAAGGACTTCTAACATAAAATAAAAAATATTGAACTTTAAAATATGGATCAACTTGCCACAGATTGTTGCCCACTCAACTCTGCACAATAGCCTTTGTTAGTCATGAAATATAATTCATAAACAAACAAGTCTACACAGACTATCAAAGATAGATCAACACCTTTGAAAAACAAGTGTCTAAATGATGTAATTCAACCCTGAATCTTGTTGTCTATAATAGGAACTTTCTATCATAAAAAAGAATTAGGTTTCTAATGAATTAAGGAATGAATGAAAACTGAATTATCTTAACAAAAACTCAAAGAGAAAACCTTAGTATGCTTCTCCTTCCATTCTCCTTTGTTCCTCCATTTTCATTTACCTTTAAGCAAATTAGAATTGGTTGAAGTAGTTGAATGTAACATCCCACTCTGGCGCACTGAGAAAAATTATTCTTTGAAGACACTTGCTCGCAAGTGATCAGGACTTTTATGATAAGAAAACAATTATCCTTGATTATGATGCGATATGATAGATGACATGATGTGTTACTACTTTGACATGGACAGGTTCTTTTGACTCAGTTTTATTGAGTGTGCAGGGTTTTTGACCTTGAGGATGCAGAGGCATCGACGGGATCCCTTGGAGTCTGGATCAAGTCAGGGAGTGTGCTTTGGGTTGATTGTTTACTATGATTTTAGTATATTTGATTTGATGATATGATGTAGACATGTTCTGATACGATCGTTGATGATGCAGGCTGACGATAGATTGCCGACCAGACTCACATATGGAGTAAAGGGGCCACACATGAATTCCAGAGAGGTTGAGGGAGAGGTGTGGACAACAGCCCTGCCACGGCCTACTAGCACTCCCGTCATGGCTCGAACTGTAGGTTAACGATTACCTAATTCGAGAGGATCCACGATGCCGTGAGGGTAGACTGCAACAGTCGCTCATGATGATTCTAAGGGGCGTGCAATAAGGCGGGGCCCTTATTCCTTAGAGCCCTTAGTCTCCCACAAGTTCACCTGGCGGAGTGTTGACTCCAGGGGTTATTGATGTCTACCAATCAGTCAAGAAGTGAGTGGAACCCTTGGAGCACGTGGTGCATCCTGAAGGGCACGTCGTGTAAAGGAAACACTAGAGGCGAGTGGCACCCTTGGAGCACGTGGTGCATCCTGAAGGGCACGTCGCGCAAAAGAAACGAACGAGGTGAGTGGCACACTTGGAGCATGTGGTGCGTCCTGAAGGGCACGTCGCGTTGATGTTGATGAAGGAACAAACCGAGATGGCCCTAAGACATTTAACACATTAATAAATTCTTAACCAACTTCCCTAATTAAATGTCGCCCAGTTCAGACTCTAAGTCCTAAGTCTAAAACTTCTCTAGGGTAATTTTTTTTTGTCTAACCTTAAGAAAATGGCCCTATAAAAATAAAAATAAAAATTTAAACTAAAACCCACTTAAGTAATAGTCTTAGTCTTCATAAAATTTTTGGAGTAAAATGAAGAGAGTAAGAATTTAATTAAAACTAGTGGATTTAAAAATTGCAAAGAAGAAATTAATTCTTAACTTGTGAAAGTGTAAAAATATTTCAAAATTAATAATAAAAGGAAAAGAGTAAATAGCGAAACTACCATTTTGGCCCTAATAAAAAGGGAAAGAAGATAATAATAAAAATTAGGAAACTAAGGAATGGGGGGAAATATAATAAGGGAAAGAGGGGAACTTATGGTAAAAAGCGAGGTCAACATAGTAAGGAATCTGCAATTAAGAACCTTCTAAAATGGAACTAAATTAGCAACTTCATTTTAGGGAAAGTATTTAAACCTGTAAGGGAATCTAGGAACACCTAGGAGTAACTTTAGGAGCAACTCTAGGTGGGTGAGGGAAATGAGACAATTAATAAATTTAAAGAAAATAATTATTGGAGGAAAGAGGGGGATGGACGACACTTGTGCGAAGGAGAATATTTAGAATATTTTATTAAAATTTAATTTAAATGTGATTTAGGGAAAGTTGGAGGTTCTAAAAACTCTATAAAAGAAAGGGAAGATGAGGAAGAAACGGATCGACTGTTAGCGTAACATTATGCTGCCGGAATTGTGACTTGACTGATTACTTGTGGGGAGTTGGGATTTTCTAGCTCGGATAGGAGTGGTAGCTCGGCGTTGCGAGGCGAGATGGGAAGCTAGACATACCATCTGGATAGCGTGTGGCCCCATTGTGGCTCGGGGGGCTAAGGGGGAAGAAGAGTACCCCTAGCGATTGGCTAGGAGGTACCGGTGAGGTCTCGATGGTCGGCGAGCGGGAGCGGCACAGAGCGCGCGGACATCCTTCGAGGCAGGCGATAAGGCAATGATATGATTTATATTTTAGTAGACTAGAATGCATTACGACTTGCTGAGATCGGTATATCGGGGTAATTAGATTGTTTGGCTATTTTTATTTACTTACCCGACGATCACAATTATGACTGCTGTAACTGTGGTTTTTATTTTAAATTCATATGC
The DNA here is from genome assembly GCA_000966675.3 of Picea glauca. Taxonomy (NCBI): domain Eukaryota; kingdom Viridiplantae; phylum Streptophyta; class Pinopsida; order Pinales; family Pinaceae; genus Picea; species Picea glauca. The sequence goes on from JZKD02S1687072.1 coordinate 473,880, forward strand.
GATACAGTATTACTGTTGAAATCATGTACAGATTTATATTCTATGGGTTTCTTGGGGATAAAATTACAACTAAATAGCTATTGAAAAACTCAAATAATGAAATTTGTTACTGATGTTAGTTACCTCTGTAAATACAGTTTTTCCTCTATTTTTAATAGATATAAAAAAACAATTGATTTCATTCTGTCCCCTTTTTATTACTGCATTTTCGTTGTGTAATTCGTCTGGCATTCAGCCTTGTGGTCTGATTTATGAAGAAACTCCCTTCTAGCCATTTCGTTGTAAAGGGGTACTGAGAATGTTGCTGGAAAATTGTTGGGTAATTGTTACTATAATTTAGTCTTTGGCAAATTCGTTTCTGCATGCGTTTGGGTATTGGTAGTTAGACTCGGCGCCTTCCTCTTGATGGAGTTATGACCTTGAGCAATCAACGATCAAGGGGATTGCGGCCTGTGTGCTCAGCTTTGATTAATGGCATGACTCCTCCCTTCACTCACCCGTATTTCCCCCCCTTCTGCGTTAAACCATGTAAAGGCTATGTAAATTTTTCCTCGGTGCTAGCTTAGCATTGACTGTTTTATTGTGTAAATTTTTTTTTTACCTCTGCCAATTTTAGCTAAAACTTCAAACTCATCCTGTTGGCAATCGTTCTGTCTTGATTTACAGATATTACTATTGTTTATATTTTTGAATTAAACTATGAATTTGGGATTCGTTCTGTATGGGAGTTTGGCATTTTTTTTGTCTTATGATCAGTTGAAGAATTCGATCGGGCATTTCGTGGTGTAGAAATTCGATCTAGCATTTATGGAATTTCAATTTGGCATTTTCGTTGTGTTTGAATTCGCTGGGAGTCGTTCTGGGTAATTTCATTCCGCGTTGGGGGGGGTTCCTGTAACTTATGATGTAACGAATCCGTGGATCTATGCCTGACTCCAGAGGAGAAGGTTGAGGGTTCGATTCGCGTGGGGTTCAATTTAAACTTGTTTGGTGTAGCGCTGTGAATGTCTGCGAGGGTCCACTTGCCCGTATAAACATTTGCCGGTGTAAACGATTGCTGTAGCACAAATTTCGTTCTTGTAACCTGTGTTTTTTCACTTGCTAGAAGTCTCCTGCCTTCTTGCGTAGTGTCTATTTTCCTTTTGGTTGTTAACCTTTAATTGCCCAAAAATCCTTAATTGCCCATAATTTCGATTACGTAATTTTGGTAACTCTAATTTTGTACAGCAACAAGGAAGCTACACAATTGACCAGTCAAGGGCGGATCAACTAATGAAAGGTTGATTACTGTCCGTTAATATCCTTTCCTCAATCCCTGAACAACGTCTAGCCGACTCCATTTAAAACAACAAATAACATTAATTGCCTTGATTTGCTTGACAAGACACTTAGTCATAACTGTAAGATAGCATTTAAAGTGGCATTAAAACTTCCTTTAAAAGACATTTATTGACCTCAACCCCCTTTTAATTTAGATAACAACGCAATTTAATCGCCAACAATTTTTATGTGATAGACATCATGATGTAGTTAATAATGCTTTGAGGTTGTGACCTATGATTTTTAAGGAGGTTGATTTCTACTGTTGCGTTAATAGCAAATACATTGATGTGGTTAGCATTTTTACATGCTGTTATGTGTTGGAGTAGATTAGTCAATTGATTTCCGGGTTGGATAAAAGTTTTTGCTGAATTAACTGCATTTAATGTCTCATTGACTAATGGCTAAAAGTATAAAATTTGTCAAGCTAGTTAGACTATAATTGATGTTAACTATGTTTTAACCATGTCGGAGTTCAGGCTGGCTTATTGATGTATATTTAGTGTTGATTTAGATGGCACCTTATGGCATTATGGATGCAATATCGATGGTTTTAGTTATCGCTTCTTGAGCAGTGGTTAGTATGTAGTGAATGATTGTCATAGATTTTATTTTTTACGCATTGGGGGATTATGTAGTAGATGGTGGATCTAAATATTTAGTTTTTATCTAGTTATTTTTAAACGATGGCTTTAAAATTACTTATTATGGTGCCCATGAATATTTAAGTATTGAATGACGTGTTGTCTGATGATTGAGACTTGCGCGCAATGGGATGATTAATGTAATGTAATGCTTCATGTTAATGCTTAGGGTAAGGTTAATGTTAATGTATTTTGTTTTAAGGTAATGATAGTGTAATGGAATGTTTAATGTTAATGCTAATGGTTATGGAACGATTAATATGGATGTTGTTATCATTTTATGGTAAGGTTAAGGTAATTGATTATAGATAACATATCAGATGTAATGTGATGGTCATCTTGTAGTTATTGTAAAATAAAATGGAAAAAAATGGTTGTTCTTTTACTAATGTTGTACTTGGAAGTATACCTTTATTTGCTTGGTTTTCTTGTGTCGGGCAGGATGTAGACACCTCCATGTTCCTCAGAACAGTCACTAGCCCTGAGACCTTAAATGGTTAAAATCGATGGGAACCTGGGCTTGAGCATTGCTTATGTGTCTTGGAGGTCCTAACCATTGCAGGGTAGGATGGAGGGATAGTCAGTCTATCAACTCTATCAACAGAGACAAGCCAACAGAGACAAGCCAATAATCAACCACTGTCAACGTTATTCCACCAACTCATAACAGTCAACTAGATACCCGACATGATATAACTGTATTAATTTATCAAAATTGGGCTCTGAATAATCAAGGATTTGCTCGGTGGAACCAACACAAGAAGATTGGAATCGACCATACCAACAATAGGTGAGAACCCTTCGAGACAACACGATGGACATACAAGAATTATAACCCTTAACTTGTATGATAGGGTGATAGTCTGACCTCAGGCAGGAGAGACTATGAACAGAGGAGAAGAGGTTCCTTACTGGCCAGTAACAACATCGAGAACACGCAGAGCATAACCCTCATGATTTCCCCCCCAAAAAACTGAATAATATTGATATAAAAGCAGAGCCATGAAATAACAACCAACCCTAAATCAAGCCTCTTGGCATAATATCCACCATAACCAACTGTGTAGAGACCAATAACATAAATTGAGCCCACGACCAGGTGGAGAATGATATGCAATGACCCAAAGGTGGTTCAAAAATTACACAAGAACCCCACAACACCAAATACGACTGGGTATGGTTACAAGACTATGAGAAGACGACCAAGAAGTCCAAACCGAATGAAACCCTCCAACAAAATCCCATAGAGACAATAAAAGATCCATCATGACTTCCTTTACACATAATAGTCAATGAAATCGTGACTTCAATCATCCAATTTTCCCATTTGCAATGAATAACACACAAACAACCATTCCAGAGGAACACCAAGAGTTTACATAGTTTCCAGCCTCAAGAAAAACACAAACCAATATATCACCGAGAAAATATTTATTTCATAACTAGAGCGAGTTCATGGATGGAAAAAAAAAACATACCTATAATCAAATGGCCTTAAAAGTGAGAGCTTGGTCGAGAAGTTCCTTCCTTGCCTAAATATCAGAGCATAACCACATCGAAAAATAATTGAACAATAACCAAGCCAATGTGACGACCAGTGGGGGAAGTATGGAGTGATGTGCAGTAAATGCACATCGCTTCCATCCTCCATTACATTCAGTTCATAGTACATGAGAATCAACCAAAACAATTCCATTAACCCCATGATATTAATTACATGCATCGAAACTTGCCCACATTACTTGCCAGTTGCGCCACCCGATCCATATTAACGATTAATCCAAAACCATACTATAACATATATCATATGCGCCCCATGTAACTCAATAAAAATCGTATAGCCACTAACATTTCTAGTTAGGACTAACATCATATCCTTTAATTTCAAATGCATATAGTATAGCATAGCATAGTTTAGTTCCTTCTTCTTGGATTTTTTCCATATTTCTCTTGTCTCTTTTTATAACTAACATGTGTTTTGTGAAGGTAAAACATGTGACAAATCATGGCTTCAATAGAAAATCCATAACCGTGAATATAATCCATTCATCCATAAAATTTACAGCTTATAGTAACGAAACCCACACATAGCATGCATTATCTATCTGCCATTATGTCCCAAATAAAACCAATATTTTACCATCAATCATGTAGAACCCTATAAACATCATCGAACAACAACATAAAATGTGTAACAAGACTATCTCTGATCCTCCAATATACACATTAGCTTAAAATTAATAGGCTTTAGCAATACTTTGTAGGTGAAATCCTCGTTGCGATTTTTATCGTCAACAAGCTTCTCCGAGCTGAAGGGAATTAAGGGATATCTAGGATAAATGAGAATTTAATTGAGGCCTATTGTGAAACTTGTTAATCATCGATTATACCATTTGAACCCTAAATTCAAAGAAAAACTCAAGAAGGAGATTGATCGCATGCTTGCAACTAGGTTGATATTCCTAGTGGATGAGGCTAAGTGGATCAACCCTATTTTAATTCAGAGTAAAAATGGTATGAATGATATCATGGTTTTTGTTAACTATTGGAGCTTGAACTTTGCCTATGTTCAAGACCCATTTATGACTCCTGTTAGTGATGAAGTTTTAGATCATGTCACGGGAAGGGAATCATATGCATTTACCAATGGATTTTCTAGATATCACCAGGTAAGGATTGTAGAAGAGGATAAGAAGAAAAATGCCTTCACAATGGAGTGGGGGTCATTTTCTTACAAGGTCATGTTGCTTGGGCTCAAGAATTCCCCAACAATGTTTTCTTGGATCATGATTTCTTCATTCATTGACTTCATCCAAAAATTTATTGAATTCTATTTGGATTATTGGATGATATATAGTCTATTCAACGAGAATATTGGTATCATGCGGCTAATGTCGGATCGATGTCACTGACTGTAATTTCCCTCAATCTGAAAAAGTGTATCTTTTGTGTACCATTTGGGAATCTTCTTGGCCATATCATTTGCAGGGAATGAGTGCTCGTCGATCCTGAAAAAGCTGTGGTCATCCTCAATATGCCTCCTCCTATATTTATCAATCAGTTGTGAACTACCCTGGGACATACTAGATATTACCATCAGTTTATCAGGGGATACATGAGTATCAAAACACCATTGGAACATTTACTTAAGAAATCTAAAGGATTTCATTGGAATTCAATATGCGATAAATCATTTAACACCTTGAAGAAAACATTGAGTATGAACCCCATTTTTAATTTCCCCAATTGGAGTGTAGAGTTCCATGTGCATATTGATGCCTCCAACATTGCGCTAGTTCTATCCTTGCACAACCATGAGAAGGAAATATTGGCTAACCAATATATTTTTCTAGTCAAAAACTATCTCAAGTTGAGTGCAACTACACCCAAAAAGAAAGGGAAAGTTTGGCCATGGTCTATGCTTTACAAAAAAATTGACATTATCTATTAGGGGGTCACTTTAAGTTTTTCACTGATCATTCTGCTTTAAAATATCTTGTTAAAAAACTTGTCTTAGAAGGAAGAATCTATAGATGGTTATTTCTTTTTTAGGAGTTTTCCTTTGAAGTTGTTGTCAAACCTGGGAATTCAAATGTGGGACTTGATCACTTATCAAGACTGGAAACTAGAGAAAGTGGTGGACCTGTTGATGACTAGATACAAGATGCATATTTGTTTCTCATAGAAGCTATCCCAGACAACTTACCAGGAATTGCACTACTCACAATTGGAGAAGCGTTGAAGGACTATTCCAGAACTCAAAAGTTCCATATTGTTGTTTGAGCAGTGGATTATCAAATTATCACATGATAGCTGTACAACATGGGTTTCGATAATATCCTGAGAATATGCATCTTAGATCATGAGAGATCAAACATCATTTGGGAGTGCTACAGTGGATTTTTAGGTGGACATGTTGGTGGTAAGGCTACTGCACAAAATATATTACAGGTTGGGCTATGGTGTCCTACAATGTTTAAGGATGCCAAAACATATTCTAGAGCATGTGATTTTTGTCAAAGAGTAGGTAATCCCACCCAAAGAGATGAACTATATTTACACCTTGTCAGAGCTCTTCAAGCATTGAAAAAGTGGGTTGTTGATTTCATTGGGCCCAGAAACCCTCTGGCTCAACATTAAAAGGCCAAGTACATCATTACCACAACAAATTATATTACACGATGGGATAGAGATACACTAATATGGGACTTTTCTTCCAATACCGTAGCCACATTTATTTTTGAAAATATCATTACTCGATTTGGTTTCCCTCGGAGTCTACCAAAAATCAAGGTGCACATTTCATAAACATAAATGTAGCTACTCTCACCCGTGAATTTTTTATTCAGCACCATTAGAGTATCCCTTACCATCTGCAAGATAATGGGACAATGGACGCATTCAAAAAGGTTATGGAAAAGGGATTGACCAAGGTATGTTGTGCAAACCATGAAGATTGGGAAGAAAGAGTTCCAAACATACTTTGGGCATATTAGATCAACACAAAGAAATTACACAAGTATATCCATTTTGAATTAGTCTATGAATGAGAGGTCGTGGTACCAAATAAATTTATATCACCAAGTCTATTTGTTGCACAAGCTACCACGATGACTGATGATGAATCCAAAGAAGTTAGATTTATAGAATTGATGCAGTTGGATGAAGCCATATTTTTAACATACTTTCATCAAACTCTCGAAAAATACCGACATAAGTCCTGACATGATCGACATATCAAGAATAAGTCTTTTACGCAAGGAGACAAAGTTGTGTTGTATGGTAGTAAGTATCAAAATCATCCTGGTAAGTTACAAGTGCATTGGCTTGGACTATTTATTATTGCGGAGATATGTGAATTTGGAGCAGTCACACTCACGCAACTCAATGGTATCCTTTAAACTAGTTGGGTGAATGGTGCACACCTGAAACACTACATCTATTTTCAATAAGAATTATTGCACAACCCTCATGTGTCGGGATTGGCTTTCCTAGGTAGGATTTCACTTTGTATTGGAATTTTCCTTTCTGTCAATAATATGATGACACATTAATTTAATTACATGTTCTCGAGTCTAGTTGTAGAGTCCTAATCATCCACCATAGATATTCACTTTATGGTTGGGGAGCTTGTCAACACGTCATTTCATAGCTAACATCACCCATATTTATATTTTGTGTCCATATGCTGTCACATTGGTAGTTACAACCGTTAATACTTTATGTTGACATGGAGGACACTTGTCAACCTAAATATATTCAATGTTCATAATTGTCTTTCCTTTTCCAATCCTCTACTGATATAGTTATTACTTTCCCAACTTAATCGTATCTCCTGCCACCATCTCCCCTGTTATGTATTTAAAACTACCGTCTCATCGCAAATGTTGGCGTAATTAAGGGATTTTTGTTGATATCGATGTCGATTTTATCGAGATTTCATAATTAATGCATATTCACCACCTCACCTCCCGAGTATGGACTATAAAATTACCTCTCCTCGACATCCCAACTCATTTGGTATTCTCATCCTCTTGCCTCTTATTTCATCATGGATTCTCTTCAACACCCTGAGAGCCTACGTCTATGCCCCACCCCTCCTGTGCAATTTTTTTATCACCACCAACCCGTCTCCATGGTTCAAACAACTAGTTGGGGATCTCTCCCCAATCCCGCTATTCCTTATAAATTTATTGAGTCATGCATTGTTGTTAAGGGTGATTTGTATGGAAAGGTTGAACAAACCAGGCTACTTGACCTTGATTTCACCAATGTTGTTGAACATCCACACATGGCCATTCATCCATACATGGATTTTCCCCCCCTTCTGGATGGGAATTTTCAATGGAAGTGGAGACTAGAGTTTTCATCGCTACAAGATTCTATGTTGATTTGTCTTCGTGACTTACCAGTTTTTGGCACTACTGGTGAAGATACCCGTTGCATGAAATTCCTAATCAATAGAGTACATACAAGTGCTTTCTAAGATATCTATAAACTTACGGTCCTGTCTATGGAAGAGAAATATGTTACAGATGGATTTCAGAGCTTGGGGAAACCCAATAGTAAGAAGGGAGAGTTGAGCCTCTATGAAAAGTATGGTACCAAGCGAGGGGTTCATGGTGCCCAAATTGGCTTAATACAGTACATCCTTGTTCGTATGTCTTGCTAGCTAATTGTTGGCAAGGTGATGCGAAGATACAAGAAGAATGAATGTACAATTTATTCTATCACCATAGCCAAATTCAGTAAGAATGACACACCACTAAATTGGTTTAAGTTCCTCCTAAACGAACTACTTCAAGCCTACATCGATGTGCATGAATAGTTAGGATATTTCATTAATAGGTATTCCCTAGTCACCTTGGATATGTGGAAATGGAAACCGCCATCAGGCCATAGTGTTTCTCCTTTAGCTAAAGGCTTCCTCACTATGTTGTTCAAACCATGTCACAACCGCACAACACAAAGAAACCAAAATGAGCACATTTTCTCTTTATTTCAGTGGTATGGTGCACTCATCACCACCACACAATGATCGTGCATCCTGCAAAACCTACTTATATGACACACACACAATATCTGGTTCAGGATGACCTGCGACTATACCTTGCTTCTCCCTTTGGCGACTGACCCTGCTCTCTTCCACATGAATTGTATTCCTTTCTATCTAGATGAGGAAGTTTTCCATAAATAGGTCATCGATTGGCCATGCATTATGGTCAAGCAGAATAAATTAGGCATCTCCTATACGATTATCTCTATGGCACAATGGTATGCTCCAAAAATGTTTTAGGAAATCAGGACCAGTTCTACAAAAAGGGCCCGCTCCACTTCCAACTCCCCAGAAGGGGATGAAGATGAAAAAGAGGAGGTGTTACATAGTAGGATCCTCAAGAATCTCTTTTCCAATATCTTATATGATTCCCATATTACTAGTAAGAAATGGAAGGAGGTTATGTATTGTATTTTTCCTTTGAAGATGTTGGGAAATGATCCTCCTTCTAGCTCCCCAACTAAGCTTGCACCCAACTCAGTCATCACCATAACCATTCCAATATCATCCATCCCTATACCAACCCACATCAGTGCAATCCCACCCCATTATACCAAACCCCTCCTGCCCAACATCCCAATTATCCATATCACTGATAATGCCCCCAAATCCCCTCATTCAATCCCCATCACTGAAGAGGCCTAGCCTGGGATTTACACCACTAACCAGTTGTTCACTCTTGCAAACATGGACTCTGATACCCTCTCTACCGATCACTTGACCATCCCACTTACCTCCAACTTTCCCCAAAACCCCCAAGGTCACATCCCTTTCACCACACCCTCCCACATAGTCCCCCTTCCTGAACCAAACACATTTCTAGATACTACTGTACCAATAATTCATGACCCGCCTCTGAAAGATACTCTATATGGCCAAAATGATGTTGAATCTGGTCATAGAAATGCTTCCTTCAAAGATCCGATTGGTACCCTGTTGCAAGACATGCAAAAATGATGAAAAATTCTAGACATATGCTTTAGGCTAGGCTCACCTAGATCCTAGACCGAGGTAGTGAAAAAATGTTCACCTAAAATTTAGGTTAGGCTCACCTAGATCCTGAACAATTTTTCCCTCAGTCGATCTAGTGGTGGTACCCCCAACATCTCAGACCATTCCATGGCTAGTGGCTAGCTGCTCACATCATGATTTCCTATGGATATCCCTACCCTCATTATTGACCTGGATTCATAGGCTAAGCTACAGATCGTGCATCTCATTCATGCCTCTATTGATCAAATGGAGTAACACATTGCTATCATGCAATAATCAAACAAGGAAATACAACAATAGGCACAAGAACTGAAGGACACTGCCACTTTTTCCTCTGCAATATCCATCATGGAACATAACTTAAGGATGAAATCTGAATCAAACATTGAGGCCATATTCAACAAGTTTAATCAGGTCTAGACTATTTTTTTTCCAGATGGTGCCTAAAATACCAGAAGACATTATCCTGGTATAACCACCTCACAGGGTTGAACTCCTCGCTAGAACATGGTCTCACTTGGATTCCAAAACATATACCTTGGAACATGAATTGGATTCACTCAAACAAAAGGAACTAGAGCCACTTGAAGTGCTCCTCTAAATGATGATATAGGTAGTAGAGACAATCACCACAGTCAATTATTTGATTCATTCATATGAGCAGGAATGTCGTTGACTCTTTGACATGGTCATCGACTAGGTGGGCCTGTTGGACCAACGTAATAAGGCTGTCACAGAGCTACATGATCGACTTGTTCAGATGCACGTAAAAGCTTGTGCTATTGATGATCCTATTGAAAAATATGCTAGGTTTGTCATGATTCAAGATGAGGATGACCAGTTGGATTCCATGGACAATGCCAATAGAATGTCCAAGACCACACTTTGACATTTCAAGATGACGGTCCAAGTTGAGTATGCCCGCTAAAAAAATTGGAATCCATAGTTGAAACAAAGTGGAATATTTTGTTGGTTACCCAACCTCAAGTGACAGATGTACATTCTGCACATAAATTTGTTTCCAGTGCCTCAATTTTTACCAATAAATGGCAAGACCAGATCGCCCACTATGACCAGTTTCACACATAGGCTCTGGAAATTGTACTTGAGTTGGACCCTCCATTTGAGGGAGGCAAGAGGGAAGATATTAATACTTGACTCACGATGAGTCAAGGTTTGTGGTCATGGCCTGTTGGACCCTCTATTTTTGGAGAAGACTTGATTTTATGGAAATAACATAGTTTTGAGGAAGTTAGAGTATGTTGTAGAACATCACAATGCACCAACAGAGGATCCGAGCAACGAAAAGTGATAGCTAAGAGCACCAACGATGAATGAAGTTGTCCACTAGCTGGAAGGAACAACAGAAAGTTCCGGAACCTTTTAGCAGAAACCAAGAATATGCAGACTCAAGAAGTCGTAATGGACGAATCAAGAAGTCACGCGAAAAGCTATAAGACAAAGACTTGTGAAACGGGACAAGGCTAATGCTAGTGTTGATGATGATGTTGTTGATACATATGTTGATACTAATAGATATATTGTTGTTTAATTATATAACCTTGAGCTATCTCGACCCTAGGTTTCATACTGAGAATTGTATCTATAATGTGTCTAGTCTTAACTATGTTTTCCAAGGTTGTGATCAAACCAGTCATGAAATGTAGTTACAAAGATTCTGCTCATCTGGGATCCAACTATTGTATACTCACCTTTTATATCTGAGTAATGAATATATGAGAAATGTTGATTGGGGCCTAAAAAAATGTTTAATTGTTTTTGGATGCTAAGATATTCATCCACATAATTGTTATCTGTATTTCCTTATTTGTTTGGTTAACTCTTAGGAATACTCTCACTAGAGGATTTTTTCTATAGGTTATGCTTTTCAATATTCCGTTCTGGTTATGATGTCTACATATAAGATTTTACACTCATGTGATTAGGTCTAGTTTGGTTCCATTCTTCTCACCACTGCATTCTCTTTGAACTCACTTCATTTTACACATGTCTCGACAACGCTTTAGGTGAGACCTCCTTCCCTTGTGGAAGGTTGAATATGCCAACACTCTAGACTACATCAATGCATTTTTTGAAAACTCCAAGAAACATGGTCTCCAACCATGCACCAACAAATGGTTCTATTGTTGGGACTTGAACTTGGGTCTCTTGGGTGAGAGTCGAGTATCCGTTGTAGTCTAGTTGGTTAGGATACTCAACTCTCACTCTAGAGACCCAGGTTTAAGTCCTGTAGTAGAACCATTTGTTGGTGCATGGTTGTAAACCATCATTCTCAAATTTTTCCAACAAAGACACCATTGTAGTCTAGAGCGTTGGAATATTCAACCTTCCACAAGGGAAGGAGGTCTCACCCGAAGTGTTGTCGAGAAATCTGTGAAATGGAGTGAGTTTGAAGAGAATGCAATAGTGGGAAGAACACAACCCAACTATAGCTAATCACAAGAGTGTAAATGATTATTTTCATACATCATAACTAGAACGAAATATTGAAATGAATAACCTATGCACAAATTTATCTAGTGAGAGTATTCCTAAGTGTTAACTAAACAAGTAAAGAAACATGGATAACAATTGCACAAATGAAAATCTTAGAATTCAAAAACAATGACATAAATTTGTAGGCCCAGAATAACATTTCTCATACATTCATTACTTAGATATCAAAGGAGAGTATACAATAATTGGATCCCAGACGAGAAAAATATTTGTAACTACATTTCATGACTGGTTTGATCGTAGCCATAGAAAACACAATTAGGACTCGACACATTACATATACAATTCTCAGTACAAAACCCAGGGTTGATATAGCTCAAGGTACTACAATTAAACATCAAAAGTTGGATCAATATCAACATTTACAACAACAACATCAACATCAATAGTAGCATTATATTTGTCCCATTTTAGAAGTCTTTGTATTATAGCTTTCCCCAAGACTTATTGATTCGTTTGTTACAACTTCTTGAGTCCGAATATTCTTGGTTTTTGCTAGAAGGTTCTAGTGCTTTGTATTGTTCCTTCCAATTGGCGGACAACTGCATTCCTCGTTGGTGCTCTGCACTATTTCTTTTTGCTGCTTGGATCCTCTGTTGGTGCATTGTCTTATTCCACAACACATTCTAACTGGCTAAAAACTATGTTTTTTCCGCAAATTGAGTCTTATCCAAAAATGGAGGGTCCAATAGTACTTGTATGTCTTTGAAGGACCTTTTTGATGGAAATTTTGGAGGAAGAATCCCAACTTGGACCTTCATTGGGGAAGGAATCCCACCGGTTGAATGTCATATCCCAGACCTTTGGGAAATATAGAATATGAACATTTCCTATGGAGGAAAAGTAATAGACCTTCGAGGACCTTAACTAGCCTTTACATGCCCAAATATTTTACTTTGGAGGCTAAAACATCACTTTGGAGGGCTTGACATCACCCTAGGGCTAGGGTTTTGGTGGTGATGATGTTGTTTTGATGGAAACTTGGAATTTTTGGAGGTGGAATACCTTTTGCATCATAAATATGAGCCTAGCACATGAAGAAGGAGCCTTAGGAGGCCCAACACCATCCTCCCTTTTCTCAACGACTTGCTAAAGTGAGCTTGATGTCACCCTAGAAGGGGTTGATGTCATGTTTTAGGGTTTTTGTGTGCATTTTTAGAATCAAATTTGAGTTTGTTTTGTAAAGGGGAAAAATAAAGGGAGAATGGCTCCCCTATTTTGTGGTTTACCCTAATTTATGTGGACAAACACTTTTTAGGATTTTTGAATAAATAAGGATAATTTTAATTTGATTTGAAAAATAACTCTCTCACACGAGAAGAGCTACTTGGATGAAATTTGTTCCCCTCTTTGGAAATATAAATCTCTCTCTCTCTTATGCTATGGTTATCATTTTTATTGTGGTGTAAAGTGGTGTGCTATCTCTTGGAGGTTATGTCTCTTGCTATGGTGATGGAAATTCTTGCTAACTAGGGCTTTGGCTTGCATTCTCTTGTAGTTGTTAAGGAAAATATGCATTTGTTAGCTCTTATTTATTATTCCATGGTTGTTATTGGATATATCCTTGGAGGTATATAAGGGTGTATACCCTCTACCAAGTTTTATCATTGTTGTTTCATGAAAACATTATTTCAATGGTTGTTAGGAGGAGTAAAAGGGCTTACACCCTCTTAAAATTTACCTTGTTAAGGTTACTTGCTAAAGGGAGTAAAATGGATTACACCCCTTGAGAATTAGTAGGCCTAACCTAATAAAATAAGACTCCATAACCCATTTGGGAAGACACTAATCATTTATTGCATTGGAGAAATAAATTATTTTCATTGGTAAACATGATTTTGAGGGATATTGATCTTGTTTAAGTTGGAATATTTTCTTGGTGCCTTAAGCTTGCTAAATCCACTAGGGAGTTTTGATTGGCCTATTAGTTCTTGAGTTGTAATCAATCAAAATCTATTGCCATTGAGGTTCCAACAAAACATACGCTATTTTTTTACTTTAACTTCAATTTCAACTGTGGAAATTTGCTTGTAAGACACTACTATCATTCTACTACGTATTGGGTAACTTTTTGTTGTATTACTTGATAATTTTTGTGGTTGAAACTTGTTGTTGTAGAAAACATTTTCTACAGACACTTGGCTGTTACAATAAATCTATTAAAACACTACCTAACAACCCTCTTTCACCATCAAAGTTTATGTTTTAGTATTGGAGATTTATCTATTGGTTTAGTGCTTTATTCTTCAATAATTATTTGAAAATTTTGATGGTTATTTTTGTAATAATTAATTGATTTCATTGCTGATATATACATTTGTTTACTGCTGTAATTTAGTAAATCAAGCTTCATGTTCTTGTCCATTGGAATATTGTGCTTGTATACTTGTCTTTCTCTTGTCTCGGGCATGTATAACTATATTCTCCAGGTAATGAAGCGTTTACAACCATTAACCATCACCAAGACTTGTTTCCAAGCCATGTTCCATCTTGTATATTGAACTATAGGGGTATCATATTTCATCTCTTGACTTTCCATCTCATTCCCCCCTAGGGTCACATGGGATTCCCCCATTTTGTAGGATTTCTCCTTCACTAAAGAAGGGGGAGGTTTATCTAAGGTGGTTGTGGGTAGACTCTCCCATAGTTCTCACCATCTTGTGGATTGGGTAAGGCTTTGACCAACCTACAATTTTTGCGTGAACATTTTGGCACCATTGTCAAGGATTATTTTGAATCCTCTTCCAAGCCCAACGAAAATTTGGAAAGGTATCCCAAAGCCTTTCCCTATTTTTCTTGACGACTCCACCTTAGGGAAGTTCCCTCTCCCCTTTTCCTTGATGAAATTTATAGGTTCATCTAGTGAATCCACAACCCAAGAACCCACCTTTCCTTGATCACTCTTTCCACCTTATGAACCATGGAGGTATATGATGAATACCTACCGAAATCATGGGATGATATCCTGAAATTTCATGGTAATCCATGTTCAGTCGTCACACACGTTGTTTATTTTTATCAAATTCCTTCATTGGTATCGAATAACTCAAGAATATGTTGTGAATACATCATTCTTTATATCCCTAAATGAGAAACAAAGAGATTTGGTCAAGCATACTTACATTCCATAGGAATTAATCATCTTTATCCAAGAATTTATCAAGGGTTGTGGACCAAAGTCTCAACAATTTGAGGATACTATTCACGACCTTGAGGATGTTTTTTTAGGAAATAATGTTTCCTTTGGATATGATTAAAAATTTCAGGGATATTCTCTCTGAAGAAAATCTCTACATAGAGGAATACTCCAAGGAAGTACAAGTTCTTGACAAAACATTACCCGTCGAAGAACAAGTCTAAAATGACGAGAAGAGTGAGAGTTTTCCTTTTATTCTTTTTTGGAAAAAGAAAACAAAGCGCTATACATTGATGATTAAACCCCTTGTGATGAAGAGGTGTCGTAGGGGCATGTCCATGAAGAAAAAAAAGAATTCATATGAAGTTCCATGTACTGATAATCCAGATGAGACATCATTGTGCATTCTCTTTCTTGATGAAGATGAATTTGTTCAACCTTTTTTCCTCTTGCCCATAAATATGAAGAAGTGATTAATCCAAATGATGTAGATGATTTTGTGGAGGAATTATTTGACACAGTTGATCAATTCATCGATTAATTCATATATATCAGGAGACGTAGATGGGATGAGGGATTTAATTTTGACAAAGAACCCATCTATTACATTGATGGTGCTTCTCAGGAAAAGAGGGTTGAGTTGACACATTTGGAGGAATGGTATTCATACACATATGATTCAGATGCTTGGCAGATGATATGGTCATAGATTTATTCCACCCATTTGAGGATGACTTGTGACCACACACATGATGATTTTCGATCATCCATTGCGAGTTGTGATTCATGCCATTTTGAGGATTCAAATTTTTTCTATGACTATTTCCAACCACCTTTGTGCTCAGATTTTGAAAGATACAAGGAAGTGGTCATCCCATAGAATTCAAATACTCGTGTTGCAAAGAAACAATATTTTCATCCTAAGTCACCTTGCAAGGATATGCAAATGAAAGGGAAATATTTTTTAAGTAGTAGAAGGATTTCTTTTTCCAAATATGAGGCTATCCCTTGCCTTTGTTATTCTTTTGGGAGTCATACAATTTTCTTCCGATCTCTCATATCGTCTCAATATTTATTAAGCAATGGTTCTCTAAGTGAATATGAAGATGAGTCATCGTCTATACACAATAGTCCTATTTAGAAGTGGGTTGATAAATCTTGTGGCCATCATTTTAGGAAGTATTTTCAAGATGATGAGGCTTGTGGTTTCTCTTTCTAGCAGGATATCCTCCCTCCCACCCATCTCCATGAGTTTCCTTTCATGATTGATTACATGATTTTTTATATCCATGATTATTATGTGCTTAACTTGTCCTTGATATGTTTTATAATTAAGCACATGGGAAAGAATTTGGGTGCGATTATGAGAAAGTGGTTACATTGGTTGTATGATTTCACCTGACATAACCCATCACCTGATCTTAAGGGCCCCAGGTAAGTAGATAGTTCATCTCTCTTTTATGAATTTTCATCTTGGTTTATCATGGTACTTTAGTTGTGTTTCATATTTGATTTTCATTTTTCTCTACTTGCATTACTGATTTACATGTTTCTCTTTCATCATGTTATATGGAAAGTGAAAATTTTTCTTTTCTACATTAGTTGTCATTTTTGAAAATTTGATTTTTGATTATATGAGAAAAGGGTGATTGATCCACCCTTGATTTTATGGTTTTATGTTTCAATGTAGGCACATGAATGACCAGGATATGTTGAGGTTATCGTGCACTCTACGACGAGTAAATGTCCCTGAGTAGGATCTAGATGTTATCCCTAATTTCTAGGGACAACTAAGGATATGATGTCTTGAGGCCCTAAGGTTGCAGACATGGAGCATCGAGAGACAAATGAAACACACCATCCACATGCACAGACAAAGACCTACTTCACCACCACACATCCTGGATTCCTGATGATGGAATCAACCACATCAACTTGGTTCTAGAAGATGATGGGTATTTCTCCATGGAGTACAAGTCAGGTATTGTGGTAAGTGTCAGTTTAATATTTGGGGCATTTGAGTATGTTGTATTTAAATATTCTTTTGATTATAGAACAACTGCTTGGAAATCATGCTCTTTTCCCTATTTCACCTTGGTGGTTGACATTTCACCCTAGTAAGTGTTCACTTTTAGTGGTGGGTTTTCTACTGGGAGGTCTCTTTGACGAGTCATTGTGCCACTTTCAATCATACTTACCATTTTCACACTTCACCCATTTTCGTCTCCTTATATTTTGGGACTTTTGAGTGTATTGACCCAAGAAGGGATTGTACCTCATTTCATGAGAAAAATGGAATGAAGGCCCAGAGGTTTGTAGATGGAAAAACAAAATTGAATCATAAACCTTCTATATGCTCTCCCAACAATCCCGAGGACAATGAAATGTCTCTCATAAGAAACTGATGGGACCCATGAAAAATAATAATATAAAAATTCCAACCAATGTAGAGTGTGTGTGGACAATCTTTTTCATGCTTAGGTAGAAGTCCCACATTGGCTTCAACCTGGAAAAATCTTAAAAAACAAATGGAAATAATTGGGCTTGGAAAAAGGATGCATTGAAAATGAAGGTGCAACACACCCTCTACAAAGGTACCCATAAATGAGACAATGCAAACCCTTATATGTCATGAACTCCATGCCCAAAATTATTACCCCCATCCACTTCGTCTTCTCCACATGACTTATAGATGTTTCCACCTAGGAAAAAATCCTTGAATTAAGGGTTGATTCACCCAATGGGCCACCTTGTCAACCCTCGCATACCTAAACTTGGAAAATTACATACAATATTTGAGAACTTGTTTAATTTGATGAGGTATTTTTTTATTTACATGGTTAGAAGGATCTTATATTAAACAAAATTTTACTTGTCATGATGCTTTGAATTGAGATCCTTGGAGGGAATACTTATCTTTCTTTGCAAGACCTTGTTGATTGACATTTTGGAGGAATCCCACCGGTTGAATTCCATAGCCCAGACCTTGGGGCAAGAAAGAAGATGAAAATTTCCTCTCGAGGAAAATTAAGAGACCTTGGAGGAACTCATCTAGCCATTACAAGCCCAAAAATATTCCTTTGGAGGCTAAAAAATCACTTTGGAGGGCATGGCATCACTCTAGGGATATGATTTTGGTGGTGATGATGGTTTTTTGATGGACACTTGGAATTTTTTGAGGAGGAAGACCTTTTGCATCATAGAGATGAGCCTAGAACATGAAGAAGGAGCCTTAGTAGGCCCAACAACTTCCTCTCTTTGCTCAACAACTTGCTAAAGTGACCCTGACATCACTCTAGAAGGGGTTCACATCATGTTTTAGGGTTTCTTATGTGCATTTTTAGAATTAAATTTGAATTTATTTTGTAAAGGGGGAAAATAAAGGGAGAATGGCTCCCCATATTTTTTGGTTTACCCTAATTTATGTGGACAAACACTTTTTAGGAGTTTTGTATAAGTAAGGATCATTTTCATTTCATTTGAAAAATAACTCTCTCACATGAGAAGAGCTACTTGGATGAAATTTGTGCCCCTCATGGGAAATGTGACCATCTCTCTCCTCTCTCTCTCTATGGTTATCATTTTTTTTGTGGAGTAAAGTGGTGTGCTATCTCTTGAATGATCTCTCTCTTGTTATGGTGATGAAAATTCTTGGTAACTAGGGTTTTGTCTTGCATGCTCTTGGAATTGGTAAGGAAAATATATATTTGTTAGCTCTTATTTTTTGTTCCATGGTTTTTATTGGCTATATACTTCAAGGAATATAAGGGCATATACCCTCCACCAAATTTTATCATTTTTGTTTGTTGACAAATATATTGCAAAGGTTGCTAGGATGAGTAAAAAGGATTACACTCTCCTAGAATTTACCTTGTTAGGGTTACTTTCTCAAGGGATTAAAAGGGATTACACCCCTTGAGAAGTAGTAGGATAATATAATACAAGAAGACCCCATAACCAATTTTTCAAGGAACTAATAATTTATTGAATTGGAGAAATAAATTACTTGCATTGGTAAACATGATTTTGAGGGATATTGATCTTGTTCAAGTTGGAATGTTTTCTTGGTGCCATAAGCTTGCTAAAGACACTAGGGAATTTTGATTGGCCTAGTAGTTATTGATTCATAATAAATAAAAATCTGTAGTCATTAGTTATGCAAAAAAACATACTCTATTTTTTACTTTAGCTTGCATTTCAACCGTGGAAAATTGCTTGTAAGACACTATTATCATTCTACTGCTTATTGGGTAACATTTTGTCGGATTAATTGCTAATTTTTGTTTTTGAAACTTACTGTTGTATAAAATATTTGCTACAACCACTTGTCTGTTACAATAAATCTCTGAAAGCACTACCTAACAACCCTTTTTCACCGTCAAAGTTCATGTTTCAATATTAGAGATTTATCTATTGGTTTAGTGCTTTATTATGCAATAATTATTTGACAATTTTGATGGTTATTTATGCAATAATTAATTGATTTTATTGCTGATATATAAATTTGTTTACTGATGTAATTTAGGAAAGAAAGATTCACTTTTTTTTCCATTGGAATATTGTTCTTGTATACTTGTATTCCTCTTGTCTCAGGAGGTATAATTATCTTCTGCAGGTAGTCAAGCATTTGAAAACCATTAACCATCACCAAGACTTGTTTCCAACACATATTTCATCTCATATATTGGCCTATAGGGGTATCATCCTTCGTCTCTCCACTTTCCATATCATTCCCCCCTAGGGTCACCCAAGATTCCCCCCTTGTGTAGGATTTATCCTTAACTAAGGTAAGGGGAGGGTTTATCTAAGGTAACAATGGGTAGACTCTCTTGTATTTTTTTCCATCTTATGGATTGGGTTGGGATTTTACCAACCTATAATTTTTGCGATAACAAGACCAACAATTAATTTTTGTCTTGACAATGACCTCAAAGGAAAAATCTTGAAAAAAAAATAACCACCTAAAATTCATCCCTTCTAACATAGGCTTATTGACCAAATATTTTAGATATGAGTGTTCAGTAAAGAATTTAAAATGACCTCCTAACAGATAGTGTCTAAATTTTTTCAAAGCATAGACCATGGAAAAACCTTCTCTTTCAATTGTAGTGCACTTGAGCTTAGCCTAAGAAAGCTTCCTACTCGCAAAATATATGGGATGATCAAGATTTCCTTCACTAGGTTTCTCAAGGATCGCACCCAAATCAATTTTAGAAGCATCGATGTGTACATGGAATTGCACCTTCCAATTCAAAGATATAAGAATAGGGGAAATATTCAACTTTTATTTGAGAATGTTGAAGGTCTGATCACACTTTGGTTTTCATGTGAAGGATTTATATTTCTTCAACAACTTCTCTAGCAGGGAAGTTATGCTTGTGTAATTTCTGATAAACCCATGATAATACCTAGTGTGACCCAACATTGATTGAAACTTCTTAGCATTCGTAGGAGGAGGCATATTCAGTATCACAACAAACTTTGAAGGATCAAACCAAAAATCCTTGTTTACATACTATATGTCCTAGAATATTTCCAAAAGTCACACAAAAGATACCCTTCTTCAGGTTGAGAGAGATATGTAACTACCTACAATGGTGAAACATTAACCATAGTAACCTGATGTTTTCCTTCAAAAAACTATACACTGTCTAATCATCCATGTACACTTAAATAAATTTGTGAATAACATCCTGGAAGGAAATAATGACGATTTTCGAAAAGACAGCAAGGGAATTATTTATCCCAAATGGAATAACATTGTAAGCAAAGGAAACCGAATTAATGGTAAATGTAGTCTTCTTCTTATATTCTTCTGCAATCATAACTTGATGATAACCTAAGAACCCATCTATAAAATAATAAGCTTCGTTTCCTACCACATGATCAAGGAATTCATCACTAAGTGGGGTAGAAAAAGGGTCCTGTACATAAGAGGAGTTCAAACTTCCATAATCCACATGGACTATTATATCATTGGTACCCTTCTTAATTTGTATTATAATAGGACTAATCCACTAATCCTCATCCATAGGGAAAATTAACCCAACTGCAAGCATTTTGTCGATCTCTTTATTAACCTTTTCCTTGAGTCTAGGGTTCAGGTGATACGGTCTTTGTTTGAATGGATTAGTATCATGATTTAATTCTATTTTCATATCTCCTAAATACCCCTTAATCCCTTTCAGCTCTGAATTGTTTTTAGGAAATAGATACCCATATTCCGACAACAAATCCTGTATTTATGGCATAGTTTTCTCATCCCAATAGTCTTCTATATATTCCATCTTAGGATTCTTGTCGCTCCTAATATTCACTTTCCACAACTTCAGAGGCTCAACATATGAATTGTTGGTATCACCTGATAGGGTATCTTTAACTTCTCTTGTTCCTGCAGATTCTTTGAAGGTTAAATGTCAAAGTTCTTCTAATTTCTCAAGGTCTTAAAGCTCCTTGTCAATTTTACTAAAAACCATGGGTATTCTAGCAATATATGGATAAAAACTATATTCAAGCAAGTGTTCATGCTTAGAATAGATCGTAAGTGGGTTTCTAGGCTTGAATTCATTACTAAATAACATTTTCTTAATTCTCTGCACTACAATTGTGATTTGTGAAGACTTATCAGAAAAAGACAAAACATATTAAAACTAGATTTGTGTTATCTTCCAACAAGCAGTTTGTCTCCTAGTCTCCTCGTGTACATACTAGGATCTTGGAATTTTTCTCAGAGAGTGAAAGAATTGGTGTTTCCATAGGTAAGAGGGAAGTTGCACACCATTCCATACTCGAATACAATGCTCAATGTGTTTAGTGGGATCATATAGACCATCATATATCTCCAAGGATAACATCTGATTCTTGTTCTTATGATCTTTACCCAACTGGTTTACTTGCATCAATGAAAGAAAAAAATGTTATATAACAAGCTTGACTTCATCCCAATAAGAGAGTTCCTTTGTGAGCAACCCACCACCTAGTTGGGGAATAATTTAAAGCTAAGTCAAGTGTTTAAGTTCTCTATTCTACCACAACCTTATCCTCCGTGTTAATGACAAATCTGTGTAGATACGGGGTGCAATCATATGTTGTATAATAATTTATCTCCGTTCCAATCCATCTCACGGATCTAACAGTTGCACAAAATCTTGAAAAATTCTCATATCGGCCTTGCTTCCAATTACTGAATGATGCTTCAGAGTCTTCATCCATTGATTGGACACTTCTCCAACTAACTGATCCATCCTCAATGGGATTGATATAATAATCTCTTTCCCTACAGTGAGAGCATACAACTAATCAATTATTTATGCCTCCATGTTATCGTCTTTTGGTTTAGTGTACCTTGGACCTTGATAAGGATCTAGTGGTTGAGTGAACTTCATGCCATCAGACTTGAAAGTCATAGTTTCCTTTTTAATATTGATGATAACATAATTTTTGTAGGACTAATAAATTCCTAACATATATGGATATGTGTCATTCTCCTCCGTTATCTCATTGACTTCAAAATCAACTACAATTTTGACTCCAATCAAGTCTACTTCAACATTTTGTAGTCTTCCTACATTATAAAGGTAGTAATGATTAGCCATCAACAACTGAATAGGAGAATAGATTGGATTGGAATTTCCCATTTCTTCCCAAGTCTTGTTTGTAAATATGTTGACATCAGAGCCCAAATCTAACATAACATATTTGATCTGATAGTCATCGATATGAGAATTAAACCTGAAATCCCTTCCAGTTCTTCTTTTCCTCCTCTAAACTCTACTTGCCTTCCTTTATAGAAGGTTAGAAAAATAAATTCCTCTTAGTTTCCTTCAAATCCCAAGGCCACATTGATTGTGTTTTACAACTTCTCAATGAGATGTTCATCATCCAAAATATCATAAAATAGTTGAAGCCAAATATCAATAGCCTTCTGTGATTTATTTGAGGGTTCCTTCTGAGAATAATATTCTATAGCGATCGTTGGTTGATGAGGATTGAATTGAAAAACATTTCCACAACCATAGGTGTTGAAGGACTAGGCATATGTCTAAACATTTCTACTACACTCTTAAGGAATTCCTTCTGTATTATAGGATCATACTTGGTATTTTATTTTTTTGGTACTCAATTGGCTCTCATCTCATCATACCACCCTCAATCTGATGGGAAAATTGAGATTGAAAATAAATGTATAGAAGTATATATTCATTGCTTTGCATATGATAAACAAACACAATGGGTCAAGTGGTTTCCCTTGACAAAATGGTGGTACAACACATCTTTCCATACTTCATAAAAATTTTCCTCATTTCTAGCACTTTATGGATGTCATCCTCCATCCATTAAATCACCCTTTAAAGGGAATACAAAGGTTCAAGTAGTGGAGGACCACATAGGGAACCAACAATAGGTCCTCAAACTATTTAAGAACAACTTGATTATGTCACAAAATAGGATGAAACAACAAACATATCAACATCGTAGCTAATGAGAATTTGAAGTGGAGGATTGGGTATTTATGAAGCTACAACCATACAAAGAGATGTCCCTCAAGCAACAAAAGAAGGAAAATAAATTAGCACCAAAATAATATGTCCCCTATAAGGTTTTGCAAAGGATTGGAAGTATGGCTTACAAATAGGAGTTGCCTCCATATTCACATGCACATCCAGTCTTCCATGTTTCTTTCTTAATGAAGGTCATCGAAAACAAGACCCCAGCCCAATCTATTTTACCAAGGATCAATGAAGAAGGGAAAATCATACTAGATCTAGAAACAATCCTTGAAAAAAGAATTAAGAAGCTAATAAATCAAGCAATTACAAAGTACCTCATCAAATGAAAGAACCTACTAGTGGAAGAGGCAACATGGGAATATGATTTCTTAGTGTAGAAGCACCCATGGTTAGCTAAGTGTCGAGGAAAACACTTGTTTGTATTGAATGGGCATGTTAATATCTAGGAAAATCTATATGTTATGTATAAAACCCATTATTAAGCCGCATATATTGAATTATTGTATTTCTATTTTTGTATGTGTAGGTCGGATAGAACCCTTCATTGCACCATTTCATCATAATTGTACCCCTTTGTCTCATATATATATATATATATATATCAAGGAGACCTAGTCTTAGGATCATATGATATGATCTCATATTGTATTTTCAATTGGATATATTGTAAAATAAAGTTCCCCCCTCAAGGTGGACTATAATTCATTGATTTTTTATCATTTTTAAGGTGTTGTATCATAACATAGGTAAACTAGTTGAAGGAAGAGATGGGACCGACAATATTCCCCAAAAAAGAACACATGATTCTTATGGCATAGACATGGGAGTGACTATCACATTAACATGTGGAATGGAGGAAGAAACTATAGATCCTCTAGACACATTAGGTGGATCAAGAATAGGTCCTCCTATATTGGATGAACCATTGATTCCCAACATCATGTGAGAACTGTTTAAAAAGGAAAAAGGGTCACTAAAATGAAGTCCACCCAACAAAACAAGTAAAGAGTCTGTAGGCTCTATCAAAGGGGATTAAAATGAAAAGGGTGATTTTCGTCAATGAATTTGATATCTATGTATTCAACCTACTTTTAATATAATGTGTGAGTATTAATAACTATGTTTGTGTCATCGAGTGTGGATAGTCATCGTCTTACTGCTAGCGATTGCTTAGTCTGAGGAAACCCTTGTTGCCTACGAGAATGGAAAATAGGTTGATCATCCACGATGAAATATTGATTTAAAATGAAATAAAAATAATTATAAGATAACTATATAGAACCATATATCACACCTTATCAAATGTACAATCTCCAACAAACAAGCAATTAAAAGTCAAATGGGCCTTCCAAAAACCAAAATTTCAGGGTAATGAAATCCCCAAAACCTGGCTACCGAAGGTGTGAGAGAAATTTATGCTAACCTTCATGTAAAAATCACACAGATTTCAAGTACCCTTATAAATATGTTCACCCTACAAGGGAGTTTAAATGGATATTATACATCTTCCTAGGTACTGCAAGCATTTCCCTCTTGTAGTCACCTTTGTGAATCCTTCGGAAAAGTCACTATGGCTACCACTTCACAATCAATGAATGAGAGGAATAGTTTTGGTTCAGTATCACATGTATGGGAAAGGAAACAAATACAAATATTCTAAGAAGTGATGTTACCCAAAGGACCTGACACTTCCAAAAAACCCCATACACATAGTAATCTAACAAACACCTAAAACAAGCAGAGAGGGGATATCACTCCACTTGTTGTTAGTGATACCTCATTCTTAACACCTACATTATAATATCTTCTAGCAAGTGCTCCTTGCTAATAATTTATTTTCATACTTATTAATCAATTCCTAGTTTGTTTATGTGACCTCAAAGAATTAACTCTCCAACCCTACACTAAGGCCCTATAACATAGACTAAAATGTGTTTTCTATAAAAAAATCATCTAGTTCCTTTTATATTAACATTTATTTTAGGTCTATTGTTTGCTCAAGGAATGGAATGAACTTCATTAATGTTATTTAATATTTCAATTAATTGAATTAATTAAGGTGAAAATGCAAAATAATGGAATTTTCATTTCAATTCGATGAACACTATGTAATTGGAAGAGAGAAAGAGGTTTTGTTTTTTCACTTTTAAATTAAAAATTTAGAAATCACTTCTAGATAAAACTACCAAAATAGAGTTTTTGCAAGAATTTCTAGATCTCTAAAATCAAAACAACCCCAACACATAACTTTTCAAAAAATAAAATGCCTAAAAAATGATACATAAATATATATTGCAATTCCTTTTTGTTGGAGTTACTTCACACAAACCTAGGATTTATTTTTCCTAAGGTCCTAAGGTTTTTCCTATGTTTATTAGTCATTATTCAGTCTCCTAAAGTTCAGAGGAGAATATTTGACCTGGAGAATATTCTCTTCAGTTGACACTTCAGTTTGACTAGTTGAGTTGAGTCTAGATGCTACATTGGTTTTGTCACCATGCAACATTGGGATAATGACCATGATAATGCACATTAGCCTTGGTTTCATCACCAAAATGTAGCATTACCCTTGATTCCTTGATCTACTCCTCACTACACTCTGCTTCAGCCAGTTAACTGAAGACTGGTTGACTAGTTAACTCAGCTAAGTGGCAGTTCACTCCCGTAACTGCCTAAGAGACTAGACTAGGTGGCAGTTCACTCCCATAACTGCTAGTGTGTGTCCAGATTGCTCTAGACCACCACTATGGTGCATTATTTCTCCTCCAATGCAAATTGATTGAGTTATACAGAGTATATCATGTGTAAATTAGTCATTATTCATTACGGTTAATGCTAATTCTTCCATTCTTTCTCTCTTTCTTCTTCTTTCTCAATTTCTCTTTGAAAATGTGTGTGGTATTTTCTATATAGATATATTCTATGCAGGTTCAACACATTTACATGGTATCAGAGATGATGGAATTCTAAGAAAAATCTACACCAATTTGTTTGTAGGTACAAAAGATTGAAGACAACAAAAGGATGGATTTCCCAGAAGAATTCATTCTTACACCTTACAATTACTTTGCATGGAAGGAAAACATAGTCATACATATCCGAGCCAGAGGATTTTATAGGTTGAACTTGAATACAGAAACAGAATTGACATCCGCCATAGAAAAATCCAAGCATCTAAATTGAATGGATGAAGCATTCATAACGATTTGCAGTCTTATTTATCCCGATCTCTTTTTTCACATATCTTCCTGCAAAACACCCAATGAATCCTGGACCACCATGGAAGGGATATTTATAAAACAAGATGAGATGAGGGGACACATGCTGGAAGTGAAATTTCTCACACTGGATCCAAAAAGCTTTGACAATAACCAAGATTTCTTTACAAAATTCAAGGATTTACTATCGCAACTCAAACCTTGTAGGGTTGATAAATATAATGAGGAGAAACAAATGGTTCTCACCATTATCTCCAAACTTGGTCTTGAATTCTCCATGTTCGTATCAACATTCTATTCAGTTAAATTCGCCTTTGGATCCACCTAGAATATTCCTTCTCTTGAGGACTTTATCAAATCCCTGACACAAGAGAAAACCAAGCTCATCAACATGGGAAAAATCAAAGGCCCAAAGGAGCATGCACTTATTGTGCAAGATGGTAGTCATAAATATCATAAATCTAAAGATAAAGACAAAAGGAAATATCATGCACATCCGAAGAAGGAAGGGTACTGAAAACCCTTCACTGATGCCTCCAGATCCAAAGGTGGAAAGGGAAGAAAAGGGGAGAAATACACATACTGTGATAAACGATTCCATCCAAAATCTGCATGCATGCAGAAAAAAAAATATATAATGAATCATATACTTCAGAAAAAAAACCTTGGATGTCGCATCCCCGAGGGTGCCAAGAAGAAGAAGAAGACATAAGATTAAAATCTCAAGAAAGAAAATTCTAGCCATGCTTGATTGTCATAAACTCCTCTCCCGATGCTTAGATCATAGATTCATGTGAATCACATCACATGGATGCCAAAAAAGAATTTTATTCTTCATTGGATGCATCCAAAGGTCCTATTCTGATGGGGTACAAATTTCAAGTCAAGTTCACCATCAAAGGAAGGATTGAACTCACCAACGGAATCTTCGAGAATGTGTTGCACGTTCCCAAACTTTCTGTAAATATTCTCTATGTGTATTAGATGATGAATTTTGGCACCGGAAAGAAATTTGTATTCACACCAAATGCAATGGACATCTATGACATGCAAACCAATTCTAGAGTTTCTACCAGTAAGGTAAACCATCAATCTAGAGTGTATACATTTTCTGAATTTATTAAAACAAATTCTACTTTACTGCTTACCCATGCTGATGAAAGTAGTAGGATATGGAACAAAAGGTTCAGAAATTTGAATTTCAGATATATGAAATAACTTAGCAAGAAAATATTGGCTGATGGTCTACTAGAGATCCATTTCTCCAAAGGAGTATGTGAGGGATGTGTTCAGAAAAAACACCCTCAAAAGAAATTCGACAAAGGAAAGACTCAGAGAGCTTCCACTCCTTTAGATATGATCCATAGTGACCTCATGGGTTCTTTTCCACATCCATATATCAGAAAAGCAAGGTTTGTTCTCATTTTTGTTGATGATTTATCACATTTCACATGGATTTACTTTCTCAAGAAAAAATATGAGATCTTTCAACACCTCAAAGATTTCAAAGCCCTAGTTGAGACACAATCAGGAAAGAAAATCAAATTCCTCCAAACTAATAACGGGGCATAGTATGTCAATCATGAGGTCCATAATATTTTTCATGAGGCAGGGATTTAGTTGCAACACAAAGTTACCTATACTTTACAGCAAAACGAAGTTGCTGAGCAGAAAAACAGGTCTCTAAAAGAGATGGCATCTTGCATTCTACATGCAAAGTCACTACCACATAGACTATGGGATGAAGCACTTAATTGTGAAACCTACATCCAAAACAAATATCCCCATAGATCTGTCAAGGATAAGACCCACTACGAGGCTTGGAGCGGCCTCAAACTAGAAGTGACCCACTTTCATATTTTCAGTTCACGTGCATGGGCCTAGATTGCCTCGAAAAAGAGGAAGGCACTTGATCCACAGAGCACAAAGTGCATCTTTATTGGATACCCTGACAATGTGAAGGCATACAAAGTTATTGATATTTCCTCAGACCATATCATCATTGAGCGAAGTTTCCAATTTGAGGAAAGTGTCTCGCAAGTACCTCAACAACTGCAGGCAGACACCTTCATTCTTCAACCTGTTCGAGATGATGAACATGCACATGCCAACTCTTATTCAGAAGAGAGTTCTAATTCAAAGGACTTAGATGATCCATATACATAGTCAGTATAGTCAGATGTAGAGTCAAATCATCCAGATGCAGATGGAGAGCCAGAGAAGAGTACCAAGTGGGCACAGACTACTATTCAGGATGTAGGGGATATTATTGGTGATCCAGCCAATACTAGGAGGAATCGATCTGATTTCGAGGATCCTTCTATTGCACTCACTTCCATTAAATCATTTCCCTCTAGGAATATTTTCTTGGTTCAGTCTTCATATCCACATTCTTATGGAAAGGATGTTGGAAATCCCTTTTGGGAATCCGCTATGCAGGAGGAGTACAACTCCCTCCTTGAGAACAAGAATTGGGATCTGGTTCCCATTCATTCTATAAGGAAAATTATCAAATGCAGATGGGTCTATATGACCAAGAGTGCAACAGATGGACATATTAGCAGATACAAATCCAGGCTTGCTGCCAAAGGCTTTCAGTAGGTGCATGACATTGACTATGATTAGACATTCGCTCCAGTAGAAAATATGGATTCAATACATTTGAAACTTTCCATTGTAGCGACCAAGGGATGGGAAGTCCATCAGATGGATGCGAAGAATGCATTTCTTCATGGTGATATATATGAGGAGATCTATATTGAGCATCCCTAAGGATTTATGTAGGACTCATATTTGGTATGTTGACTGAATAAGTCTCTTTATGGACTCAAGTAGGCTCTGAGGGCATGGTATGCCAAAATGGACTACTACCTATTGTCATAGAACTTTGTATGTTGTAAATTAGACCCAAATGTCTACATGCTCAAGACGACTGGTTCACTTCTACTCTTAGTTCTGTATGTTTATGATTTGTTGATCACCGGTTTCTCAACTTCAACGATTGATGCAGTCAAGAGGATTCTATATGATAGGTTTTTTATGATGGACATGGGTCTGATACATTTCTTCCTTGGACTCGATATCAGTCAGGATGCATTAGGCATACAAATTTCTTAGGCCAAGTATGCACGGGATCTCCTTGAGATATTTCACATGACAGACTGCAAGTCTGCTCTGACTCCTTTCCTTTTAAGATTCAAACTTGAGGATGGAGGGGATACTCCACTAGTTGACAAGACACTGTACCGAAAACTAGTGGGGATCTTGTTGTATCTCACACACTCTAGACTAGGACTCATCTATGTAGTTGGAGTAGTTTCCAGGTTCATATAGGAGCCACATAAGCTACATTGAAAGGATACAAAGCATATCCTTCAATACGTGCAAGGCACCATGACCTTTGGGATTCATTATGCAACAAAATATACATTATATCTCATCGGGTTTATCGATTTTTACTGGGCTGGCGATAGTATTGATCGCAATTCCACATATGATTACTCACTCAGTCTTGGCTCCGGGCCTATCTGTTGGTCGAGCAAGAAGCTGGATTATATTTCTCTTTCTTCAATCGAGGTAGAGTACAATGAAATATTTAACATAACCATTTAGGCTCTATGGCTACAAGATTTTCTCACTGAGTTGGGCATTCAGTTTCATCAGTCGATCGTCATATGCTATGACAACCAGAGCACTCTAAAGTTCTGTAGAGATCTAGTTTAGAGGTAGTGCATGAAGCACATAGAGATCCAAGTGCACTACATTTGAGACTTAGTACATGAGGGTATCTTCAACATATAGTTATGTCCTTCAGCAGAACAATGACATACATCTTCACCAAGACCTTCACTGAGCAGAAGTTCCACTCTCTACAAATTCATCTTGGATTGAAGGACACAGTTTCCTAGCAACTATCAGTTCTTATTTTTACATACTTTGTACCTTGAGGGGGGGTTTTCCCATGAGGTTTTCCCTCTTTCCTCTTTTTATTTCAGTGTATCTTTTGTACTTGGGTTCCTAACATGGCCTCGTTGTCGAGACCCATTCTTTATTTTCACCGTAGTGATGTTCAGGGGGGGTGTTGGAGTTACTTCACACACACCTAAGATTTATTTTTCCTAAGGTCCTAAGGTTTTTCTTATGTTTATTAGTCATTATTCAGTCTCCTAAATTTTAGGGGAGAATATTCTCTTCAGTTGACACTTTAGTTTGACTAGTTGAGTTGAGTCTAGATGTTGCATTGGTTTTGTCACCATGCAACATTGAGATTATCACCATGATAATGTGCATTAACCTTGGTTTCATCACCATACTAGAACATTTCCCTTGATTCCTTGATCTACTCCTCACTACACTTTGTTTCAGTCAATGAACTGAGGACTGGTTGACTAGTTAACCCAGCTAGGTGGAAGTTCACTCCCATGACTACCTGAGAGACTAGACTAGGTGGTAGTTCACTCTTGTAACTATTGGTGTGTGTCTAGATCACTCTAGAAAACCACTATGGTGCATTGGTTATCCTCCAGCGTGCATTGATTGAGTTATATAGAGTATATCATGTGTAAATGATTCATTATTCATTACAGTTAATGAGAATTCTTCCGTTATTTCTCTCTTGCTTCATATTTATCAATTTCTCTCTACAAATTTGTGTGGTATTTTCTAGCTAGATCTATTCTGTCCAAGTTCAACACATTTACAGTTTTAACCCTTTCACGATTCAAATGAGCTAAGAGAGAAAATACCTATTATGATAAAAAAAATTAATGTGATCTCTTTTTAAAATTGTTTTCAATTCAAGCAAGATAAAAAATGCAAATACCTAAAGTGCACATGCCAGTCAATGATCACCACAAAGTTTTGAAAAGCAGATAAATACTTAATCAAATAGGTAGAAGCTAAAAAAAATAGAAACTTTGAAATAAATAGAACCAAAACAAGGAAAAATTATAAATTAAATATTGTATATCTAGAAGGTACCTTTCAAATGCTATAAGGCATAACCCAAACATGGTTGGAGATCAGAATTTATCATGAAAATAATAACAGGGTAATTTTCTTGCATATGCAATCATGCATATAGACTGAGAAAAACCCAAAAATATGAAACCCATAGTGATAAAGAAAGTAAAAATTTTAAATGAATTTTTTTATATCTTGATGATGCAATTCCAATAGTATAAGTCAATCCCTAAATGGATTTCAGGATCAAACAATATCACAAAACAACTAATAGGGTAATTGTCCTACAAATGAGGTCTCATGTTGCAAGAGGAGTGACTATAGACAAAAGGAAAGAAAAAATCATAGATATGGCTGAGATCTAATAGATCCTATGTTTTTGGACACCCAAATATTTATTAAATAGGCATTCAAACATTCAATATCTAATTGCACACACCTCATAGTCAACAAAATCTTTCTAAAATGAAAAGGAGCAAGAAATCACCCAGAAAAACTAAGGAAAGATTCCTAAGTTCTTTCCCTATTGGAGTCACCAATTTCTTTTATGGGATAATGTACATTTAGATAAGTATTCAAAATCCCCACTAAATGAGTGTGGTTCAATTACATATAGAGAGATAAACAATTCCTTACTTTCTCCTAAGACTAACATGTGTTTTAAAAAGGAAATATGAGAAGGAATAAGGGGTATACATGATTCCTAATGTTTATCAAATGTATCCAATGGATTTCACTTGAAATTGATAATTCACCACCAACCTACACAATCACCCAACAAGAAATAATTTTCTCACTCTTTCATAAAATGATAAATAGAAACTTGCATGATTAAATTCTTAATCTAATAATATCAAACAAATTTAGATCCAAAAAACCTCATCAATAGATGCAAAATAGATCCATAAACATAGAGGTTTAGGGGAGGGGGGAAATAATATAGATCTATATGTATTGAAAGAGAGTAACAAAAATGATGATTACCTTGAGATTCACTATTTTACTCCTATCTCCAAGACCTAATGTCCTTCTCCTCAATCCTATGTCCACTTTCATCGAACAAGCATGATTTGAAACTATATCATAGCAAGATAACAAAGTGAATGGATAATAGTCCTCACATAGGATCAGATCACACTAATTATGATGCCCGAAATTCAACAATTATATCCACTCAACGCTAAGGATTCTCTTTATAGATCGCCAACATAAGGATTCTTATGTATGGACCTTTTGTACTTAGATTTGGCTCTCATACTTGTATATTATTGAGGAGATAACAATAGTTTGCATGGCATGCAAAGAAGATATATAATATCCAACTAAAAATAGGATGCATGGCATGAAAAAATTGAAGATAAGATCCAACTAACAATAGGATGCATGGCATGAAAAAATTGAAGATAAGATCCAACCAAAAATAAAATAAATGGCATGTAAAAACTAAAGATAAGATCCATGCATGACCTTCATGCAAGCATTTTGGATTTCATAAGATTGATGTTTTCGTGAATTATTATGCTTTCCAAAGATTTGAATTATTACATAAATATACTTTTGGTAATTAAATGATTTGTGAAAAAAATATTTATAATATGATAGTATATTTTGGTCTTCTTCATTTTCCTTGGCCTATTGTGCCAAATGAAGGTGTAACACAAAGACATAATCTCTCCAAATACGGCCCATTCATAGGGTATTTTAGGAGGCCACCCTTAAGGTGAGCGAGAATGTATGCTCCCCTCATAAGGTAGTGTTTTATAATGAACATTCCACACCAAAATGTTTCAAATTTTATGGGGCCTAAGGCATCATGGGAAATATCATAGGCTAATACAAGGTCACCTTCATTGAATGAATTAGGGTGAATTTGGTGATTGAAAGTGGATTTTGAGTGTTTTTTGGTAGCTTTGTTATGTTGTAATGATGAGCGTCGATCTTCATCGATGGTCTCTAAGGTGAGTAGGGATTGTTCGAGGAGAGGGGTTTCTGGTAGTAGTTCAATTTCTACTTGGAGTGTTGGTATTTCAAACTCGTTGGGAATGATCACTTCCACATAATGGATGAGGTGGAAGGGAATGAATCTTGTATCATTTTTTAATGTCACTCAATATACCTAGAGTGCTAAGAAAATCTTGTGATGCCAATTGGTTTTGTGTTTTTTCACTTTCCATTCTAGCATGGTATCGAGAAATCTGTTTCCAACCTTGACCTAACCATTTGATTGCGACTAATATGTGGAAGTGAACTTAGGGTTGAATCTAATATAGGTGGATAATTCCTGAAACACTTCATTCTAAAAATGTTAATTTCCATGGTCTGTGGCTAACTATTGGGGGACCTTGAAGTAAGTGATAAGATGATTGAAGAAGAAGCGAGTGAGTGTATCTATTTTATTATTAAAATTGGGAATGGTTTCAAACCATTTGGTGGAGTAACCAACAACCACTATGATTTACTTGTGACCATTGATAGATGGGGTATTGTATGTCATAATGTCGATGCCCCACTTGTAGAATGGATTGGCTATGATGATTGGTTGTAAGGGAACTGGTGGAGCTCACTCTTTGTGTGTGAACACTTGGTATTTTATACATTGTTTGACTACCTAAATATAGTGATGGAACAAAGTGGGACAAAAGAAACCTTCCCAAATGATGTTTTAGGAAATGGACACTCTAGAAGAAATCCCTCCACAAGAACCACTATAGAAATCATTAAGGACTCATTCAGCTTATTCATGGGTTAGAAATTGATGCAAGAAAATGTCCACTCCCCACCGATATAGAACATATCCAATGAGGAGATATCAAGGATCTTGGTGGTGGATGTGATGAAAATCATCCTAAGAGACATGCAGATCAAAATTTTATGTGAAAAGGTAGGTGAGGATATCAACATATTAAGGGTCATTAAGTGAGAACAGAAACATATGTTGATTGGGGAATTTTTCATTTATGGGTGGTTCCTTGATGTCGGATGGTAAGTCAATGATGAATATTGAAGGATGAGTGCCTTTTTACTTTTAGGATTAGTGAAATCTAAATCAAATTGTTGTATAATTATAAATCATAAAATGAATTTCACATTTATTTGTCATTGACTAAGTAAGTATTTCATTGGATTGGAGTTTGTGATAAATTTTGTTGTTCATAGAAAGATCTAATGGTGGAAATTTTAGACTGTGTGAACCATGGCCATGGCCAATTTATCTTTAGTATTGTAGTTCAATGGAGGGCCTGGAAATTTTTTACTTACATGATAAATAACATGCTCTTTCTCATCCTCCCCCTACTGGATGAGGACTCTTGTGATCGACACTTCAAAAGTTGAGAGGTATAGGAGGTAATGCTTGTTGAAGTCGGGGGATTGGTCAAGGGGTATTTGGAGCGGGTAGTTTTTAATTCCTAAAAATCCTATTGAGCCTAGTAATCTCATTTAAAAGGGATATCTTGGAATAAACAATGCAATAATCTATGGGCACACGTGGTGTAATTAGGAACAAAGTGGCACAAGAAGTTGTCTTTACCTTATAGACTTTGCAGCTAGTGAAAATTCATGGGAGGAGGGTTTTCACTAATTGATTTCACCTTGAGGGTGTTAACCATGATTCCTTGCTAGGATATGATGAATCCTAGAAAGCAATCAATTGTGATGCAAAAAAAAACATTTGAGGGGGTGCATACAAATTTTGTACTTTTGACATCTTTGGAAGATAATGTGAAGATCTTCCAGATGTTGGGATCACTTCTTGGAGTGGGTCATTAGGTTTTCCAAGTAAGCCAATATTAGATGGGAAAGTTCATAAAAAACATAAGTTTTTTCTTATTAGAAGGTGTCTCCCACATTTTTGAGACCAAAAGGCATGACACCGTATGAAAAAGTACCCCATCGTGCAGTGAAAGGAATATTGTATTGGTTTGCATGATGAATATGGATTTGATTGTATCTTAAGAATCCATCAATAAAGGAAAGGAAATCATGTCCAACACATACATAAATCATTTGATCAATAAAGGGAGTTGGGAATTTTTCTTTGTGACATTCTTTGTTCAAGTCCCTAAAGTATGTGCAAACATGAATACTGCCCTATTTTTTTGTTGAGAGGGACATGTTTAGAGACCCAAGAAGTGTGTGAAATGGGGCAGATGAAACCTCTTTTTTGAATCTTACTAATTATTTTTTGATGGCCATTTCTTTAGATGAGTGAAGATACCATTTCTTTTCATGAATAGATGCAACATCACGCCATGTGTTGATACCATGTTTGTTCAAAAACACATGTATTCTAATAGAGGACAGACACCTTCAATAATCACTCGCATAACCAGATAAAAGATCAAAACATCGATGTTTTCACATGGTAAAACCCCAACGGGGAAAACTCCATGACCCCAGCCAATGCAGCCACTTGGAGAAGTTTATTAATGCAAAGAAAAATATTACATAGAGATTTTACAAGAGAGTTTCTCACAATCATTCATCGAAAAATGACCCTCCATGCTCCTTAAATAGAGATCATGGACCAATCGAGTGTTAATCCACAGATCAATGGCCATTTAGATCGAGGAGAGTATGAACCGTCGGATCACTCTATGTCGGGAACATATTGTGACCGTCAAATTTCCAAACTACAAATGAATACTAATGCATACTAAAGAAACACACTTTTACCTAATGACACATTAGACCAAGTAGATATTAACTAACTCCTAAGTGTCTAAATATACTAGCATCCCCCCTTAAGAACAACTTGGGATATGATTGAAGGATTTACGATAGTGAAACAATAGGAGAAGGAAGGAGGAATTAGAGCCTATCCCCTCCTAATGACAACTTCTTGAACTCCTAACATAGACTAAAGTTTGGAAAAAATTTCTTCTGTAAGAGACTTTGTGAAAATGTCTGCAACTTAATCTTATATAGAACAAAATATCACTTCAATAACTTGATCATGAATGAGCTTTCTGATGAAGTGCATGTGTAGCTCGATGTGTTTTCTATGCTGATGTTCAATTGGGTATTTGGCAAGCTTGATGGCACTCTGATTGTCGTACCAAAGGATGGTCGGATGTTGTTGTTGGAATCCAAACTCTGAACGGATCTTTCGAAGCCACAAGGATTCCTCACTTGCATTTATCACTACTCAGTGCTCTGCTTCTGATGAAGAAAATGCAATAGCCTGCTGTTTCTTACAGGCTCAAGTGACAGGTCCTGAACCAAGGATGAAAACATAACTTGCAGTAGACTTCCGATCATCAAGGTCACCAACCCAATATGAATCAGTGAAACCAACCAATAAAGGAGCCCCCCCTGAACTGTAATGTATCCTGAACTGAACTATAGCACAGACATAGATAAATATCATTTTAGATGCTTTCCAATGGCTTTCATGGGGTGTTTTCATATACCAGGCAACAAGACCAACAACAAAGGAAATATCAGGATGGGTATGAGTCAAGTATAAGAGGCTACCAATTAACTGACGGTATAGGGTGGCATCAACTTCGGGAGAAGTACAAGTGGAAGTAATATTGACTCCAGAATGGAAGGGAGAAGGGGTTGGTTTAAAATCATCCATGTGAAAGTGACAAAGAAGGTCACATGCATACTTAGACTGGGAAAGAAAAATTACTTCATTGGTTTGCAAAACTTGAAGGCCAAGGAAATAGTGAAAAAATCCTAATTTTGTCGTTTCAAATTTCTTTTTAAGGCTTGTTTTCACAAGGTTTAAAAGTTTTGAGTCACTACCAGTAAGGATACAATCATCAACATAAAGGAAAAGGACTATGATATGTCTTCCTACTTTCTTGGTATAGACATTAGGATCAGAATGACATCTAGAGAATCCAGTGGCAATAAGAAAGCTATCCATTTTGGCATACCAAGCTTATGGAGCTTGCTTGAGACCATAAAGAGATTTCTTGAGGTGACAAACAAGGCTAGAGTCATTCTGGACATATCCAGGAGGTTATTCCATGCAAATTTCTTCTTGCAAATGTCCCTGCAGGAAGGCAGATTTAACATCCATATGATGGACCTCCCATTTATCTGAGGCAACAAGGGTGAGAACAAGGCAGATGGAATTCATTTTGGCTACAGGGGCAAAGGTTTCATTATAGTCAATTCCATCAACTTGGGAAAATCCTTTGGAAACTAATCGAGCCTTGTGTCTTTCAACACTTCCATCTGATGCATACTTAGTTCTATAGACTCATTTTCATCTAACAAATTTTTTTCCTTTTGGAAGAGTTACAAGATCCCAAGTGTCGTTTTCCATTAAATAACAATAATCTTCATGCATTGTTGTATCCCAATATGGATGACCTAAAGCTTTTGCAAATGTCTCTGGATCATGAGTTTCTGAAACTTGAGCCAAAAGAGAAGAGGCTCGTTGGAACTGTGAATGTGTCTGACGCTGATATGAAGGATCACCGACAAGATCACCAACTGCTTCTCATGTTGAACGAACCCATCTAGGAAGCGGTGTAGCTAGTGCTGGTTCAGGTTCAAAGGAATCGTCTGGAGGATGGTGAGCAGGTGGAGGTGTATTTTCATCCTCATTGTCATCATCTAAAGAAGAAACCAGATCAGAAGAAGGCACAAACGCTAAATATGGCTCGCAGGACGAAGAAGGCACAACCACCAAATTAGTCTCGTAGGCCAAAGAAGGTACAAACGTCGAATTAGGCTCACAGGAAAAGAGATTTTCATCAAATTTAACATCTCTTCTAATAATAATTTCATTACAATGTGATTGAATAAGTCTGTAACCTTTGACATCTTCAGAATAACCAACAAATATACACTTCTCAC
>JZKD02S1687072.1:512601-551492 GCA_000966675.3 Picea glauca
CCCAATACTTTAGACTTAATCCCTTAGATTGGATCATACAATTAGCCATTTCTTTTAATGTGCAGTTATTTCTCTCAGCAACACCATTTTGTTGTGGTGTATATGGAATAGTGTGATGCATTTGGATTCCCTATGTAGTGCAGTAACTAGTAAAATTATTGTTCACATATTCACCTCCATTATCTGTTCCTAAACTTTGAATTTGATGTCCAAATTTATTTTCTACAAGGGTCTTGTAGGCCAAAAAATTGTCAAAAACTTTGCTCTTAAGTTTTAAGAAGTAAACCCAAGTACGTTTGGAAAAGTCATCAATGAAAATTAAGAAATACTTGCACCCAAAAAAAGAAGGAGAAAAAAGTGGACCACACAAATCATTGTGAACAAGCTACAAAGGACTCGAGGCATGCCAAGAGGCACACTTTTCAAAACTGTCCCAATGATGTTTGTCAAGAACATAACCAACACAAACACCATCTCTACATGAAACAAGAGGAAGACCAGTCACCATCTGTTGATTA
Source organism: Picea glauca (assembly GCA_000966675.3). Taxonomy (NCBI): domain Eukaryota; kingdom Viridiplantae; phylum Streptophyta; class Pinopsida; order Pinales; family Pinaceae; genus Picea; species Picea glauca. The sequence continues at coordinate 513,120 of JZKD02S1687072.1, forward strand.
CATAGTTGCTGCAATGAGCGATAGTTTAATGACCAAACCACTCATGCCAAAGTTTTCTCAAGTCATCGCTATGAGCAACAAAAACTGATGAAAAAGATGATGACCCAAAGTTGTCAAACTTGTACAACCTGGTAATATCATCAACAATTCCAGTTGCAATAACATGCTTAGGATATTTTATATCCTTGATTACAACTTGGTGAGGTGAAGAATCTACAGTTTTACCTTTACTTGAATGAGTGATTTGATATAATGATATAAGGTTATAAGAAAGACTTGGAACACATAATACATCATTGAAATGAACATTTTCTACTTGAACTGTTCCATATCCTTCAACACTAAGAGATCATCACCAAAAAATATTTTCTTGGTGTTACATTCATTTAGAGTACAAAATATGTCTCTATCCTTAGCCAAATGATAAGATGCTCCAAAATCAGTAAGCCACTTATTAGAAGTAGAAGTAGAAGGTGTATTGAAGGAGAAAATAGAAGTAGAAAGTGAATGTCCATGAGAAGAAGAAGAATAACAAGAAGAAGAAGAAGTAGAATCAATACTCATGTTGTGCTTCTTCATTGCTGCTTCTAAAGATGCAATCTTCTTGAAACATTTGGACTCATCATGACCATATTTATCACAAAAGTTGCAATGTCTGTTACTATTCTTACTTTATATTTTTCTCCTTTGTCACCATTAGGAGAAGAAGCTATCTGAGTGGGTTTGGGACCCTTGTATTACTTGTTTTTGTGGCGAGGATGTTGCTTCTTGGTACTCTTGGGTTTATCTTTCTAACGGACAACTAAGGCTTTGTTGAAGGTACCTGCAATGCTGATCACTTCAAGTTGTAGAATCTTATCTTTCTCTCTAATCAAAGCATCACAAAAGTTCTCAAGACTGGGTTTTGTATAAGTTGCCCCAAGAGTCTCTTGCATGGCATAAAAGGTAGATACAAACACAGAATATGTACTACCTAACTTAGAAAGTATACGATAGATGCAACGATCTTCTTCTATCTCTATCTTATATTCTTCACATAAAAGTCTGAGTGTTTTAAACTTAGATAGATAGTCTTCAATGCAAGAAAAGTCACTTGGACTTAAGGTTAGTACTTGATTTTCTAACTGTTGCGCTCGAATAATATTGTGTTTATCAAACATAGATTCAATATTTTCCCAAGCTTCTTTGGGTTGATCAAGTGATTGAAGGTGGAACCTTAAATCAAGAGAGATGGACATTCTGATTAATCCACGTGCTTCATCATTCCTATTATCCCATTTGGTTTTCTTATTAGCATCAGTGGGTGTTGTTTCCTTTCCCAGGATAATCCGGTACAAGCCTTTACTTCTTAATAAATCCTCCATATGGGATTTCCATTGGAAGTAGTTGGTGTTGGTAAGTAAGATATTACTTGTAGAAGCCATATTAAATATAAAGATAATATAGATTTAAAAACTGAAAATGATGATCTGAATGGAAAGAGCTCAAAAAGTTATGTGGTTTTAAAAACAATGGCATTGAAAATGAACTTTGAATGTGAGATTTATGCCCTTTTAAAAAAAAAAGGCATAAACTGTAACCAAGGGACCACGTGGTAGGGTAAGTTTCTTTATGAAGTGACCCACTTTTATAAAGAGAAGTGGGGCTCACTTTTACAAAGAAAAGCTCTGGATCTGAATGTAATGGCCGCATCTTGGGCAAATAGAAATCTTTTCGAGTGAAAAAAAAAGTGTTCTTGAATGAAATGAGTTCTCCAGACGCAATGGAATAGTCCTCTTAGCCCAGAAATGTATGGAAATGATAGAAAATGAAGATGAGGAAACTCAACTTCATGATCTCTATCTACAACAGGCGCAGATCTTCAAACAAGCTCTGATACCATGTTTGACAACACAAGCATTCCAACAGAGGATGAACACATTCAATAAACACTCACATAACTAGATCAAAGATCAACACACCGATGTTTTCATGTGGTAAAACCCCTACAGGGAAACATCCATGACCCCAACTAATGCGAACAGTTGGAGCAGTTTATTAATGCATTGAAAAATATTACATAGAGATTTTGCAAGAGAGTTTCTCACAATCGATCATCAGTAAATGACCCTCCATGCTCTTTAAATAGATATCATGGACCAATCGGGTGTCAATCCATAGATCAATGGACATTAATATCGAGGAGAGTATGAACCGTCAGATCACTCTATGCCGGGAACATATCATGACCGTCAGATTTCCTAACTACAAATGCATATTAATGCATACTAAAGAAACACACTAAGAAACACACTTTTATCTAACGACACATTAGACCAAGTAGATCTTAACTAACTCCTAAGTGTCTAAATATATTAATAGTGTTAAACAATGGAAAGGTTGAGACTAAGAATTTAAGTGTATGACCAAGAAAAGATGTCTCTAAATTCCTGAAAAATATACTTATATGCAAGAAATTCCTCCATGGAGCATACCATACTGAGGATGAAGTCTTCAATAATTCTTGGTTTGATGGAACTGTCCACTTTGACAATTGAGGAAATATTGGCCATGTTACCTTCTTCAAAGGCATCAAGGATGGGGATTGGGTTTGACCAATTTGTATGCCCTAGAGGAACAAATTCTTTGGTTTCAACCTCATAGATATCAAATTTTCTAGTAGGTTGAAAAGAGTATGGAGGGAGGATGAATGATCTATGGTGGATTTTATCCTAGGGGTAGACAAGTGCCATCATAACCTATAGAATATCTTCATTAGAATGGAATATGTGTGAAGGTTAAAGGAGATACCTATGAAATGCATGAATGGGATGGGTTGGCATTTTGATACCAAACATATCCCACTAGAGTGACACAACATTGGGTGTTGAGGAGATAATAAATGTTGACATTGTACAAACATAGTGCCCCTATGGCTTTATGGTGTTTGTGAATATTCTTGATGATGGGAGGTAGGTACTAAACCTTATAGGTGATGATTGTCTTATTGAAGGTAGTGAACCTAATCCTGATGATACATATAATGTGTGCACACGTGTGTGTGTCATGAGATCTAGGAGGAGGGTGAATTTATTGAAAGGGGATGAATAGAGAATTGGGGGGGATAGAGTGAGATGTTTCATGTTGTGGCTACACTCGATAGGTCATTGGGGAAGAAGTTGTTAGTTCCTTCTCTTGAGTAGGGAAGTTAGGGAAGCCTTGGGGGATGGATATAATGTTAATGAACCTTGTTAATTGGATGTATTCCTAAATGTGTTGAATAAAATTAGTGTAATGAGTTCAATACTCAATAATCAATGGATTCTTGTGGGTTAAATGATCCAATTTCCCGCATAATGCACATTGGAAAGTATTTTTCACATTCACTTAGGTGGAAACATAGTAAATATTGGAGGGACTGGACTCAATGAATGACTTTAGTTATGATTTTTATCCCCCATTTCCAGGGATAACTAAGGCGATGATGTCTCAAGGCCCTTAGGTTTCATACATGGAGTACCAAGAGGTAGACTAGTAGACTAGGGCACTTCATGTTAAGTTTTAATGTTGTTATTAGGTTATTTTCAATTTACTAGAGAATTTCCAAAACAAAAACATAAATATGATCACTGAAAGAACCATAATCACAAGGTACACAACATTTTATCCTAGGAAATCCTCATGGGGGAGAAAACCCAACAAAAACTTCCTCTATAATAGATTTCCAATACAATTCCAAGACATAAGACCAAACCACCAAGAATAAACTAGGATTGAGCATGCACTTCTATTCTCCTTCTTGCAACTACAATTTCTTTCAAAATATGCACATTAGAAGTGTGAGTGAGTGAGTGAAAAAATGAGGCACAATTCTCACTTATATATACTAGTTGAGGAGGTGATAGGGTTATGTCTCTTCACCTAGTAGGGTCGAATTCTTCCAAGAGTGGTTAAAACCACTTTATAATCCCTAGGGGCCAACTTTCAAAATACCACCATATAATTATAATTTGACCAATTCAAAAAAGGGGATTTGGTCTTATACATACCTGACATGATCAATCCACAAAAGGGGATTTGCTCTGTAAGATAATAACTGAAATATAATTAGAATATTCTTCAAAGTTACAATATTTCAACACTCCCCCCTTAACAAGAAGGGTATTCTATTGACATAACCCAATACAACATCATCAGGAGAGAGAGAGAGGGAAACAACATCATCATCATATGAAACTATGAATAGCATATCTATAAAGCATCAAAAAATTTTCTCATCATCAATATCATCATCGTTCAAAGCATGGATATGGAGTAGCATCATCATCATCGTCATCTCTATGAAGTTGAAACAACATCATCAACAACATGAGGCTGATATAACATCATCAACAACACGAGGTTGATATAACATTATCAACAACAACACAAGGATGATACAACATCATCAACAACAACATGAGGATGAAACAACAACATCATCAACATGAGGCTGAGATAATAACATCATCATCATATGGAAAAAAAAGGAGGCAAGTGCAACAACAAAATTTTGTGGTACACTAACAGAATGTCCTTACCAGACCTTCAAGATATTCCTAGGAATCATAAGATTCTCTAGGATATAAAATAAGAACAATCTACCACATGGTACTCTGACAGACCATCCTTACTAGACCTTCGAGATCTTCCCAAGAATCAAAATATTACCTAGGATATAAAATCCTAACGATGATACCACTATTGACCACGACTAGCAAATACATGAATAGGTACTCTGAAAGATTGTCCTTACCAGACCTTCGAGATCTTCCTAGGGATGATCAATCCCATAGAATATAAAATCCTAATGGAGTTACCTGCTATTGGTCAGGATACTATAGTATGATCAACATAACTCCCCATTTTGAGGGAGGTCCTTTCAAACAACACCAAGATTGTATCAGAAGTACCCAAAATTCACATGAGACAGAGGCTTGGTCAACACATCTGCAACCTACTCATTTGTGCCAACATATTGAACCTTTACAAATACCCTCTGTAGCATATCATGAATGTAGTGATACCATATCTCTATGTGCTTCAATGTATCATGGAACACTGGGTTCTCTGCCATATTTATGCAACTATGGTTATCACAGATAATCGAGGTGGATTCCATCTCCAGATAGAATATACTTGTCAACAACTTCCAAAGCCATATGGCTTCAGAACTGGAAGAACATCCTGCAATGTATTCTACTTCTTCCATGCAGAGAGAAATATTGGATTGCTTCCTACTCTTACATGAATTCATGGATGATCCCAGACTAAAACAACATCCTAAAGTTCTCTTTCTATCAGAAGCACTTCCATCCAAATATGAATCTGTATAACCATACAGTCTGAAGTCATGATCTCCAGTATAACAAAAGCCATAATCAAATGTACCCTTAAGGTATCTCATCACATGATTTGTAGCTACAAGGTGAACACATTTGGGATCTACCAGATTTTGACTCAAGGTGTTCACAAAAAAACATATATCTTTCCTGGTATTCATCAAATACATCAATGAATAAATGATATGTCTATATAGAGTAGCATCAACCAATTTTGACGAAGTATCAACTAGGAGATTCAACTATTTTTGCATGAGTGTGTTCATGGATTTACATTCCAACATGTCAAACCTCTTCAGTATTTCAACTGCATACTTCCATTGGTTAAGGAATATCTTCTCCAGGATCTGCCAAACTTCAAGACCTAAGAAATAATGCATCAAGCCTAGGTATTTCATTTCAAAATATGCAATGAGATTCTTCTTACAATCTGTGATGATATTTTATTCTCGTGTTAAGAATAATTCATCCACATACAGTAGAAATATAAATGGATCATCACTCATAACCTTGAAGTAAAGGTTAGAATCAAATTTACTCTTGGTAAATACCAAGATTGTCAGGAAACTATCAATTCTTCCATACCAAGCTCTAGGAGCTTGCTTCAATCCGTACAAGGATCTTTTCAACCAGCAGACATGGGTCTTTCTATATTCAACTTAAAACCCTCATGGTTGTTCTATACAAACTTACTCTTCAATAAAACCAATTAAGAAGGTTGTTTTCACATCCATCTGTTGTAACTTCCATTTCATTTTGGCTGCAAGAGATATGATGGTTCTAATAGAAGTGTACCTGGATATAGGAGAAAATCTTTATTCATATTCAATGCCTTCCTTTTGATAAAAACCACGAGCCACAAATATTGCTTTATGTTTTTCAATCTGTTTCATGTTTTATATTGTATATCAATTTGGAAGAATCCACATTTTTTCGAGTACTTCATATTTTGATTTCAAGAAATAAGCCCAAGTCTTATGAGAGTAATCATTAATAAATGACACATAGTATACATACCCTCTTAGAGAGTTTGATGGCATTGGACCACATACATCTGAGTGGATGAGCTCCAAGATTCCTTCTTCTTTATTGTCGCTCTTTGGGAAATGATTCTTTATGTTCTTTCCTTGTGCACATCCCTTGCATAGAACTTCATGATCAACCTTAAATTATGGTAAACCTGTAACTACCTTGCTTACATATGGTAAGGCTTTGAGTTGATGTGAGCTAGTATTCTATGCCAAATTTAACAAGGACTCTCAATGGAGTGAGTCAAGGATACATCTGAGTGACCTTTTAACTTGTACAAACCACCTTCTTATGTTCCCATACCAATTGCATATTCTATGGTTTTTCCTTTAGTCCACACAAGAAATTCACCATCTATGAATGTAACCCTGAAACATTTCTTATCTAGAGATGAGATAGAAGGAAATTTCTTTGTCAAACCTGGTACATAGAGTTCATCCTTCATTCTCATCGGAGTTCCTGAATCCAGTTTGTAGGTGGATTTTCCCATTCATTTGATAGGGTACTGGTAATCATCTCCAAGTGAAACATTTTAGGGGAAGTCCTTTTCTATAATACTAGAGAGAATCTATTTTTGTCCTTTCATATGCTTAGAGGCACCACTATCTATGAGACAAGTATCCTCTCCAGGTGTCATAGATATTGAGAGGGTAGAAATAAAAACATAATATTCAATTTCTTATTTAGTCACCTTCTTGGGTGGTTCATCATATTCAACTACATGGGCATGATATATTTTTTTATTTATCTTATTTTATTATTCCCTTTGTTGAAGGAAAATCTCCCCGCGGACATGTAGATCTCCTCTTGAGAGCTAGACTCTTAACTCTAAGACAGAAGATGCTTATCATGGACACTAACTTCCTGTTAGATCTAGAAAAACTAATGTGTGAGGAGGAAGGAGAAAAGGAGTACCTTTTTATCGGTGTTTGTCCCTGTACGTTTCGAGTTGAGCTCCAATCTTGAGCTCCTCGATAAGCCCTGTAGACAAAAAAAGATACAACCAACTTCCTAATCTATCAATATTAGCTCAAAATAGATCTATCTACTAGAGACAAATTCATATGAGATCAAACACAAATTAGAAATAAACAGGCCAAGTGTATTATATTAATGAGATCAAAGTGTTACTTACAGTCATGGATGAAGTATAGCAACTTCACCAAGCTCTCCTTGTCCAACCCTTGCTCAAAAGATCCATGATTAGAATGACAACAACTTCACTGATTATTATCCTCCACTGTATGTTTCCTATGAGATCATAGGTTTCATGCCTCTAATATTTTCATTCTCCTTCACCATGAGAAGGCCTGCTTAATATAAGTTTGGAGAGGCCCAAACACTTGAGATATCTTTGGGGTAAGTTGAGGATTTTCCTCCTTCAGCTAGGGATCTTCCCTAAGATCATGGATTGACCAAGGATTTGAATCCAACTGCCTTCAGAGATTGAAGGGATATTTCCCTCATTCTTCTCAACAAACCGGCTGTTTCCCGGAATAGGTAGCGCTCCTCCAAAAGGGAAGTCAGAGCGTTATAACGCTCCCTAGTAATGTATAGGGGGGTGCCAGCACTCTTGACAGTAGAAGCACTCCTCCAAAAGGGAAGACATAGTGTTATAATGCTCCCAGATATTCTATAGGGGGGCGTCAACACTCCTGACAGTTGTATAGGGGAGCGCTCTCCTATGAAACTCAATTTTAGTCGTTCTTTCAAATGGCAAGAGGTTCATAAACTCTCTTAACCCATTCCTCCTCTTCCAAATCAAATGTTTGAGGTGTTTCAAGTGTCTTTCTGATGTCGTTATAGGCATGATATAGGTATCATGGAAATATGATTTTCCTGACACTTGCTACATTTGTGACCAAAATGTGACACTTGTGACACTTGTAATGACGACACTTGCGACACTATCGAAGTGAGTAATTTTGATGTGTAATAGATTTCCCCCCAAAGTATGAATATAGAAGACGAGAACTGATAACTGAAATGCTTTGTATACTTTCAAGCAAGGGTATAGATGTAGAGAACCTGATAGAAGCTTCACACAAACATCCAACAAATATTATGACATGTTTCAAACCCAAGGAAGGCATACCTATTCTTGGGTGATAAAGACTTGCAAGATATGGCTGCCATAAAATGCATCGCGGATCCATAATTGTATTGATAAAAGGTATAGCCACCGAGGATACACTGTGGATGTATTCTCCCATGACCTGAACTGATTGTAGCCATGAAGAATACATAGTGGATCTATGATATGACAAGACATAGCCACGACCAATACAAAGTGGATCTATGTGACAGTATATGTGCCATTTGTTCAAGAGAAATTCCGTCACAACCTGGGAAAAGTACATATCAGAGTGATCACTCAACCCAGGGTCTTATTACTGATCCTGATGTAGTACAAATCTAGCCATATGAATAGATGTCCTAATGTATAACATGGCAAAAACCACTTGATTACTGGTCAATGATGTAAACTGTTAACAAGCGCGAGGGAAATCACCATTGATGTCAATGATTCCCAAGGTACCCTTGTACATTCCAACGAATGTGAATAGATGAGCTGAATTCAAACATTTGTGGAAACATCTGAGCAGAGGTCAATGATGTAAACCCACTGTCATATGTGAGGAGGCCTGCCATTGAGGCATGTAGGTCCCAAGGTACTAAATGGTTTCTAAGTCTAGTTCCCGGATAATGTGTTGAAGTCGACAGGAATAGACTTGTCGAAGGAGGGACTTGATGTATTCCCCATCAATGACACAAAATTGACACAGAGATGTAATTGGTAGATCAAATGAACATGGACTGACACGGGTATTAAGAAAAGATATTTGTTATGGTTGACTCTTGAGGTGGATACTTCCCTTGAACATCGAGGCACAACAACAAAAACATGACATGGACCAAAACTTGATGATGCAGTGGATGCTGTGACTTATGTCAGGTGACCCAAAGGAGTGAAAGAAACTCAAAGGATTGGCTCAGTGCAGAGGTTTAGCGAATTATAATGCGTGCAAAGACAAAGTGCCATGTTCAAAGGCGACTCTAACAGTTACTGGTAATGTTCTCAAATAACTGTTTCACTTGCTTCCTTCATTTTTTCCCCCCATCTAGATAGATGTGTACCTCTTTTTAATTTAACGAGCTCAAGGAGGATAACACATGCTCGATAAAACTCACCTTCGGTAAGTTCCTCTTCCTTTGTTTAACGAAATGGAAGAAGTAAGGGTTCGATCCCATATGGGCCTGTCGATGCTTGTTTTAATGAGTCCAATGATAGAAAACTCAAAGGTTTTTCATGATTATAGAGTCTGGAAAAACACTTAAAAGAGAACTCTCTCAGTTTCTTTTCTGTAAGGTAGTCTGATGAGACCAAAAAAGAGATAAACTATTGCTCAACAGACGTTTTCTTCAAATACTTTAATACGCGTGAAGAGAACAAGGTCGCTCGACAAGCTTTTCATGTTTAGAGAGTCTGAAAAGAGCTTAAAGGAGACTCCAGGGGGATCCTTTTTCGTGTATCCATATAGGTCCTAAAAAGAGATAAATGTTTACCCGAATGCATTCTCATGTATTTAGGAGCACGAGAAAGAACAAAGACTAAGCTCGGTATGCCCCCAGCTTGAAAAGCTAGTGGCTTAACTCCAGAATGATCATCAAATGCTGGAGACATGCCCTCCAAGCTTCAATTCATTTACCAACTTTGAGGTTGTCACCAATTTCTCTACTAGATGAGAAAAAGGAGAAGGGTGGATGAAAAGAAGGTTCAAGAGAGGTGACCATTTCATTTTTTAATGAGATTGACACAGGAAAATAACTATGCTCAAGGCCTCTATTTCATTTTTTAACGAGCTTGCTACAGAGAAGAGAAACTATGCTCGTGGCTTCGTCTTGATCATGGCTTCCAAGAGGATAACGCTCTAGAAGGACACCATGTCAAGGGACAAAACTTGGTCATCTAAACTAGATGGAAGACAAATTCTCTAGAAGGAACACATGTCCAGCGTCTCGACAGGGGTAAGGAGATCAGGCTCCAATAACCTTACCGAAGAGATTACGAGGTCAACTACCGGATCTAAATCATTGAAAGTTGAAATCATCAGAGATGATGGAAAATCAACATCAGGAGGGGAGATAGAGTGTATATCTTCCCAAATTTCTTCATGAGGGGGAAGAAAAAAGGATCGGTGATGGTGACTATCCCAAGGTAACTTGTCAACATGAAGCATTTTCGGAATAGATTCATCAGAAGGAAAAATTGGGGAAATGTAGTCTATCGTAGATGACAAAGAAATTAACCATGATTGGATCGAGGAAATGTCAGGTGTTGATAGATGTGTGTCATCCGATGAGGAAGAAGTAGATTGGATATAAACATATGATGTTTCGGCTAGACTAAGTGACACAGTGTCACCTAGTGGATTGAATTCCAACGGACTAGGTACAATCCAAGCGTCAGATGATTCCAAGGATTGATAAGCCATAGTCGAAATCATATCGATAGTGGAAATATCATGTGTATTCGGTGGAAGTGGTGTAGGGGAGGTACCCATGAGGCTATAATATTTCAGTAATCCAACACCGACACTTTCATACATGATCTTGTGGTCTCCCAAGAAAGGAATATTGTTGGTAGCAGGAGTGCGAGCATCGATCGTGTAGAAATCCAACTGATCAACAATGACAATTTTTCCCTGATGAGGAAATTGTACACATCAAAAAAGTGACGAGGAAATGACAGTCATAGTATAAAACCAACTTCTTTCGAGTAACAAATTGTAATTGAGGGGAGCATCGACCACCGCAACATCAACAATAATAGTTTTTCCACCCAATTGGATGGGCAGGGACTGTAAAATCCCATAGGGATGAAAACCTCGCCCATCGAAGGAACGTAACATCATTGGGGATTTATTTAGTGCAGGTGATTTTAAACCTTTCCAACATGCTAAATACATGACACAATTTGAGGCTCCCTCATCCAGAATAGTTCGATGGATTTGTTGATTGTGAACAACAACATCAACTTGGAAAGCAAGTTGGTGGGAGAGTCGAGACGCATAATTGTCCAGGTTAACCATGATATGGTTGGACGACTCGGGATCAACAATGCCAATAGTGGCCAAGATCATTCTACGTTGACTGGGATAATTTTGTAGAACTTCTAACGAAGACATAGCACACGATGCTTGAGACAAATCTTCAACAATGTTGTAGTTTTGGGCCGCATGTGAACTAGGATTAAAGGTAGCTTTACGTATAGTGCTCTTAGGAGTGTGTAATATAACGTCGAACATGGGTTTCTCAATTTGAAGTGGTCCATATGGAGGAGAAATGGATGGAATACTAACGGAGGATGGTGATGGATCCGGTAAAGTACCAATACCGTTAGTGTCCTTTCCTTTGTCAGGGTTACCTAGCATGTCATATGTCTTAGAGCGAGTGTTCAAATTAATCCCATTAAACATATAAATATGTGCACTCGTCGAGGCCTCATCATGAAGATGGCTAGAACTATCCCCAGGAGAGGGGGTTTGAGCAACCATGGATTGTTGTTGTGGAAAAGGCTAAGTAAGCACAATGGGTTGTGACTTTCCTTGGAAAATTTTGGCCACTTTATTGCGAAGTGGACAGTCTCGAGTGTAGTGATCGTCACCACAAATGATACACAAGAATTTTAGTTTCCATTTTGGTTGCTTTTCGATAGAAGGTGTGTGAGCTTGATTGTTTTGTTGTTCATTATTATTGGTATTTTTTTATTTATTCTTTGTCTTCTTCTTACCTCCAGATTTTTGTGAGGGGGAAGATTGAACTGCATTCACCTCAGAGATCTAATTTTGGGGGATGGTAGAAGAGAGTGTGAGTGATTGGGAAGTAGATTGAGTATTGGAGGAACTGATAACGTCGTCCACATGAGATGATGATGACAGCTTAGATGGATCAGTTTTAGCTCGAGTAGCATTCGAAAGAAAATCAAACAAAGTACCAGATTGGGAATAAACCAAATCTAAGTACTAATCCTATGAAATGGATTATTCCTCTGTGACCGCGCCACCTATTAGTAAACCATTCTGCTAATAATATGTCAGGAATTATTACCTTGATCATCCTTCGTCGTCGCCTCCACTCATGAATATGGTCAGAGATATGCACATAGTTAGTTTGACGAAGGGAAGTCAAGATTTCAGTACCCATCTCATAGAGAATAGGTAGTTGAAAGTGCGCGAGGAAAGACATGGCAAGGGAATTGAAATCATGAAAAAAAGCACGTGGTATTTCAATATACCACTTTGTTGCTGAGCCTGTAAGTGTTCGTTGGAAAAGACCCAAACTTATAGAATCATCCATGAGGGAGTTTGATGAACACCAAAAATGGAAATTCATCACATGGTTGTTTGGGTCTTCGCCAGGTTTCCCGTCAAATTTCAGAACATCAGAAGGAAGCTTAGCAGGAATGACTGTCCAAACCGGTGAATGAAAAATAGGATCATTAGTTAACCAAGACAAGTCTGGGAGATCTAGAGTCACAAGGAAAGGTAGCTATCCATTAATTTGTGGATGATACTGGTGCGACATAGGAAAACCAGTAGGACCATAAACTGGGTTAGGTGAATAGTTGTAACTAGAAGGTCCTCCTACATATGGTTTTTGCTGGCCAGGATAAGGAGGATTCGATGATGGATGAGAAACATCTGCATAACCTGGTGGGTTTTGAGCATTATGGGATGGGTGATTTTCTTTCCCAAAATGAGGATAAACATTTTTCCCTTGAGGATGGTAAGGAGTAGATCCCAAAGGAAGATACACATTAGACCCATGAAGAGGATAAGGTTGTTGTCCTGGAGAACTCCAGGTGGTGTTTAGGATGCCGCCCGGATGAGGTTGTCCTTAAGATGTTCTAGGAGGAATAGGATTTGATTCTCCTCATAGTGGGTTAAAAGACGAGTTCCCCCCAACATGGGGTTGAATAAAATTTCCTCCTGAAGATACTCCCCAGGATTGTGAAGGGATTCCAGCAAAGGAAGGTTGCCCCCCTGCTAGCGGTGGATTAACGACTGGGGTATGACTGACAAGCGGAGGGTGTCCTCTGGGAGGAGCATGAAAAGGGGGTTGTCCCCCGAGAGGGGTAGGCCCTCCATAGAATGGTAATTCTCCAGGAGGGAAAGGTTCGTTAGATGGTGGTTTCCCTCTAGCTGGTTGTGTTTATCTAGTAGGGGTCTGCATTCTTGGCTGAAAAGATGTCCCAACAGGATTGTGTGGAACATGTGGGGCTGTAGAGTAAAATCTTGTAGAAACGGGGGTAGGAATTGAAGTGATCTAGAGATGAGAAGAGGTAATGAGTCCAGCAGTAGGATGGACTTGTGTTGACATAACAATAGGGTTAATGACCTGATTGTCTGGGTGACTCATGGTTTGACCGGATGGTCCTGTTTCATCAAGAGGGTCATGAGGAAGAAAGGGTTGTCAAAAGGATTCAAAATGCTCATAGAGATCACGTCCTGATGAAGTCCTCCATACATAACTCGCATGTGTAGGATTTTTATTTACTGTGGTGCTAGGACGAACAAGAGTCCTGTACTTATCACCAAAATTTGGTTCTGTGGATCCCATATATGTTTCGGTAAAAGTTCTCTCTGGTAATCGTGGGACCTCTTCATCTATGATGTTCCTAAGGGAGTTTAAATGAAGCAAAAGTGGTTCAATAGGGGCTACCGACACAGATGTAGTGGGATGTTCAACTGTGACCAAAGCACCTTCTGAGTGATCTAACGGGGGAGCAATAACACTTCTAGCGTCAAATGGATTTTCTACCTCTCTACGGTAGTTTCCTTCTAGAGGGTTAGGAGGTAAGGGTTGATAGCCTTCCATAGGCAGCCCTTGCATCCTACGTGATCAACGAAGACCTTTATCGTCTACTAGCTTAATTTTGGAGAATAACAAAACACACTAAAAATCTAGTGTCAACTAACAAAAAGAAACAACACACGCTAATAGAATCTAGGAATCAACCAAGCAAACAAAGCTTCTTTCGATGATCATACTAGTTGGTGATGAAATCCAACGTCGCGTGATCAATTCAAGAATGGGCTATGATATGGTGGAATAGTTATAATAGTGACCTGCTTAACGGTCTTTCACCTTGGTGCAAGCTTCCACGTAGTAATTGTGGATTTACCCTCCAAGGAGCCCGAGTGAGTTTGACCAATGTCTATTCCAGGTACAGTGAGACTTCCCTTCACTGTCACCGTGTGTAAGACCCTAAAGATTATGGCAACAAAAGACACCAATTCATAGTGAGTCCCTAGGTGGGTACAATTGACAGCCCGATTCAGAACGTATGGGCAGGATAATAAGTCCGAAATCAACCCGATAGGCTCCCACACATAATCGTGGGTATACCTTCCAGTGACCCCCAATATACGATCCGACCACTATAAACAGTTGAACCATGGAGTGATAATCTCCGTAATTCACCTGAATGTGACCTCATGCATAACCCCTGTGTGAGAGGGGGATCCCAGAAAACCAATACGACAATTGGATTTGACTCTCCCTAGCTCAAGATGCTAATGGTTGTTTTAGAAGCTTTGGAGAGTTGTACACGGCCTAATCCAAAGTGCTAATCCTAGTCTAATGTTGGTGGAAGTTCCTAAAAATAAAAATATTCTAGATATTTTTTAATTAGCATTCATTTTACAACTGTTCTTTACTCAAAGGGTGTATGAAAGTGAAACTGATGGAATGATGACTCAATTCCCAAAAATCCATAGAAGATGATAAGCAATCGTTTCTTTTCAATGAATGCCTATTTAAGGGAGAGAGAAAGAGTTGTTTTCACTATCAAACACTAATAAGGAATGTCCTCAATCAATTTGTTCTCAATCCAATCCGATGTAATGCTAAAACATTTCAGAAAATCCTTCTAATATGCAAACAAATCACTAATATGTACCTTTGTCGTTTGTATGCGAATGATGATTATTTCAATGCAAAAATTCTCCTGCCAACTACCCTTTCAGATCAAGGAGATTCGAACAAGCATAATTAAATTTCACACAAACAACACACCCTTTTTGCGATCAAACAAGAGAAAGAAAACAGAAAACGCAAAATGAAGGAGAAAGAGATTGGACAAGATGACCTCAAAGAACCAAATGAGAAGATTCACAAACTTCTGATGTCCTTCACTAGAGTTTTTGCTCAGTCAGACAAGAGGGAAGAAAGCAGTGGAGTGATTCCAAGTTCTCAACAGGAGTAAAAACTCAAAATAAGGAATAAGGTCATAAAATATGGATATCAAAGTGCCTAATTCTCAGAAATAAGAGGGTCAAAAGTCATTAGTTAGATATATTGAAGCATCAAGAAGCTGAGCAAGGGAAAAAATAGAGATTGGACCTCAGAAAACACAATTCTGGAAGGTATTTTTGCAAAGGAGAGGCTGGTGCTCTGGTGTAAGGGACACCAGAGCATTATAAATCTTTGTCTAAGACCTTTAGGGAGTGTTGGTGCTGGGCTAACATAGGCACAAGGGCACCATGCTTCAAAAACTCAAAAAATTGTCAAAAAAGCCAAAAACTCAGTCAATGTTTTGTCAATCAAGATGCATGTGATGGACTAAGGATGCAATCAGCAAGTGCAATCAGTCATACAGGATGAACAAGGTCTAAAATAAAAAAGGGTAAGATAAGGTCTATGAGGAGAACCAAAAAGTATCGATTCATTCCCCAGTGGAGTCACCAATTTCTGTTGAAGGAAAATCTCTCTACGGACAGGTAGATCTCCTCTTGAGAGCTAGAATGTTAACTCTAAGGCAGAGGATGATTATCATGGACACTGACTTCCTTTTAGATCTAGACAAACTAATGTGTGATGTGGAAGGAGAAAAGGAGTACCTTTTTATCAGTGTTTGTCCCTACACATTCTGAGTTGAGCTCCAATCTTGAACTCCTCGATAAGCCCTGTAGACAAACAAATATACAACGAACTTCCTACTCTATCAAGATTAGTTCAAAAAATATCTATCTACTAGAGACAAATTCATGTGAGATCAAACACAAATTAGAAAGAAACAGGCCAAGCATATTATATTAATGAGATCAAAGTGTTACTTACAACCATGGATGAAGTGTAGTAGCTTCACCAAGCTCTCCTTGTCCAACCCTTGCTCAAAATATCCATGATCAAAATGACAACAACTTCACTGATTATTCTCCTCCACTATATGTTTCCTATGATATCATAGGTTTCATGCCTCTAATCTTTTTGTCCTCTTTCACCATGAGAAGGCATGCTTTATATAAGTTTGGAGAGGCCCAACCACTTGAGATATCTTTGGGGTAATTTGAGGATTTTCCTCCTTCAGTTACGGATCTTCCCTAAGATCATGGCTTGACCAAGAATTCAAATCCAACTGCCTTCAGAGATTGAAGGGATCTTTCCCTCATTCTTCTCAACAAACCAACTATTGCCCATAATAGGTAGCGCTCCTCCAAAAGGGCTATTAGAGCATTATAACGCTTCCTAGTAATGTATAGGGGGGTGCCAACTCTCCTGACAATAGCAACACTCATCCAAAAGGGTACACAGAGTGTTATAATGCTCCCTGATAGTCTATAGGGGGGCACCAACACTCCTGATAGTGGTATAGGGAAGTGCTCTCCTTTGAAACTCAATTTTAGTGGTTCTTTCAAATGGAAAGAGGTTCATAAACTCTGTTAACCCATTCCTCTTCTTCCAAATCAAATGTTTGAGGTGTTTCAAGTGTCTTTCTGATGTTTTTATAGGTGTGATATAGGTATCATGGCAATATGATTTTCCTGACACTTGCGACACTTGTGACCAAAATGTGACACTTGTAATGACGGCACTTGCGACACTATCGAAGTGAGTAATTTTGATGTGTAACAGATTGCCCCCCAAAGTATGAAGTTAGAAGACGAGAGCTGATAACTGAAATGCTTTGTAGACATTCATGCAAAGGTATAGATGTAGAGAACCTGACATAAGCTGCACACAAACATCCAACAAATATTATGACATGTTTCAAACCCAAGGCAGACATACCTATGCTTGGGTCATAAAGACTTGCAAGATATGGCCGCCATAAAATACATTGCAGATCCATAATTGTATTGATAAAAGCTATAGCCACTGAGGATACACTATGGATCTATACTCCCATGACCTGAACTGATCGTAGCCATGAAGAATACACAGTGGATATATGAGATGACAAGACATAGACATGACCAATACAAAGTGGATCTATGTGACAGTATATGTGTCATTTGTTCAAGAGAAATTTCATCACAACCTGGGAAAAGTACATATCAGAGTGATCACTCAACCCAAGGTCTTCTTACTGATCCCGATGTAGTACAAATCTAACCATGTGAATAGATGTCCTGATGTTGAACATGGAAAAAACCACTTGATTACTGGTCAATTATGTAAACCGTTAACAAGCATGAGGGAAATCACCATTGGTGTCAATGATTCCCAAGGTACCCTAGTACATTCCAACGAATGTGAATAGATGAGATGAAGTCGAACATTTGTGGAATCATCCAAGTAGAGGTCAATTATGTAAACCCACTATCAGATGTGAGGAGGCTTTCCATTGAGGCATGCAGGTCCCAAGGTACTAACTGGTTTCTAAGTCTAGTTCCTGGATAATGTGTTGAATTTGAGAGGAATATACTCGTCGAAGGAGGGCCTTGATGTATCCCCCATCAATGACATGAAACAGACACAGAGATGTAATTAGTAGATCAAATGAACATGGACTTACATGGGTATTGAGACAAGATATTTGTGATGGTTGAATCTTGAGGCGGATACTTCCCTTGAACACTGAGGCACAATAGCAAAAAAATGACATGGACCAAAACTTGATGATGCAGTGGATGTTGTGACTTACATCAGGTGACCCAAAGGAGTGAAAGAAAGTCAAAGGATTGGCTCAGTGTAGAGGTTCAGTGGATTATAATGCATGCAAAGACAAAGTGATGTGTTCAAAGGTGACTCTAAGAGTTACTGGTAATGTTCTCAAAAAACTTCTTGGCTTGCTTCCTTCAATATTTTCCCCCATCTAGATAGATGAGTACCTCTTTTTAAATTAACGAGCTCGAGGAGGATAACACATGCTCGATAAAACTCACCTTCGGTAAGTTTCTCTTCCTTTGTTTAACGAACTGGAAGAAGTAAGGGTTCAATCCCATATGGGCCTATTGATGCTTGTTTTAACGAGTCCAAAGATAGAAAACTCGAAGGTTTTTCATGATTATAGAGTCTGGAAAAACACTTAAAAGAGAACTCTCTCAATTCTTTTTTCATAAAGTAGTCTGATGAGACTGAAAAAGAGATAAACTATCACTCAATAGACATTTTCTTCAAATACTTTATCGAGCGTGAAGAGAACAAGGTCCCTCGACAAGCTTTTCATGTTTAGAGAGTCTGAAAATAGCTTAAATGAGACTCCAGGGGGTTCCTTTTTCATGTATCCATACAGGTCTGAAAAAGAGATAAAATTTTACCTGGATGCATTCTCATGTATTTACGAGCACGAGAAAGAACAAAGACTAAGCTCGGTATGCCCCCAGCTTGAAAATCTAGTGGCTTAACTCCAGAATGATCATCAAAGGCTGGAGACATGCCCTCCAAGCTTCAATTCATTCATCGACTTTGAGGTTGTCACCAATTTCTCTACTAGATGAGAAAAAGGAGAAGGGTGGATGAAAATAAGGTTAAAGAGAGGTGACCATTTCATTTTTTAATGAGCTTGACACTGGAAAATAACTATGGTCAAGGCCTCTATTTCATTTTTTAACGAGCTTGCTACAGAGAAGAAAAACTATGCTCATGGCTTCGTCTTGATCATGGCTTCCAAGAGGATAACGCTCTGGAAGGACACCATGTCAAGGGACAAAACTCGGTCATGGCTTCCAAGAGATCTTCCCTGGATGGAATAAAAATTCTCTGGAAGGAACACTTGTCCAGGGTCTTAATCGGAGTAAGGAGATCAGGCTCCAATTGCCCTACCAAAGAGATCACCAGGTCAACTACCGGATCTAAATCATCGGAAGTTGAAGTCATCGGAGATGATGGAAAATCAACATCAGGAGGGGAGATAGAGTGTATATCTTCCCAAATTTATTCACAAGGGGGAAGAAAAAAGGATCGGTGACAGTGACTATCCCGAGGTAACTTGTCAACACGAAGCATTTCCAGAATAGATTCATCAGAAGGAAAAAATGGGGAAATGTAGTCTATCACAGATGACAAGGAACTTAACCGTGATTGCATCGAGGAAACATGAGGTGTAAATAGATGTGGGTCATCCGACGAGGAAGAATCGGATTGGATAGAAACTTATGATGTTTCGGCTAGACTAAGTGACACAGTGTCACCTAGTGGATCGAATTCCAATGGACTAGGTACAATCCAAGCGTTAGATGATTCCAAGGATTGATAAGCCGCACTCGAAATCATATCGACAATGGCAATATGATGTGTAGTCAGTGGAAGTGGTGTGGGGAAGGTACCCATGAGGCTAGAATCTTTCAGTAAGACAACATCGACGCTTTCATACATGATCTTGTGGTCTCCCAAGAAAGGAATATTGTTGGTAGCAGGAGTGTGAGCATCAGTCGTGCAGAAGTCCAACTGATCAACAGTGACAATTTTTCCCTGATGAGGAAATTGTACACATCAAAAAACCGACGAGGCAACGATAGTGATAGCATAAAACCAGCTTATTCCGAGTAAAAAATTGTAATCGAGGGGAGCATCGACCACCGCGACATCAATAGTAACAGTTTTTCCACCCAATTGGATGGGCAGGGACTGTAAAAGCCCATAGGGATGAAAAACTCACCCATCGAAGGTGCGTAACATCATTGGGGATTTATTGAGTGCAGGTGATTTTAAACCTTTTCCAACATGCTAAAGACATGACACAAGTTGAGGCTCCCTCATCTTGAATAGTCTGGTGGATTTGTTGATTGTGAACAACAACATCAACTTGGAAAGCAAGTTGGTGGGAGAGCTAAGACGCATAATTATCTAGGTTAAACATGATATGGTTGGACGAATCAGGATCAACAGTGCCAATAGCGGCCAAGAGCATTCTACATTGATTGGGGAAGTGTTGTATAACTTCTAACACAGACATAGCACATGGTGCTTGAGCTAAATATTCAACAATGTTGTAGTTATGGGTGGCACGTGAACTAGGATTAAAGGTAGATTTACGTATAGTGATCTTAGGAGGGCGTAAGATAGAGTTGAATGTGGGTTTCTCAATCTGAAGCGGTCCAGAAGGAGGAGAAACCGATGGAAGACTAACGGAGGATAGTGATGGATCCGGTAAAGTATCGGTACCGTTAGTGTCCTTTCCTTTGTCAGGGTTACCTGGCGTGTCGTATGTATTAGAGCGAGTGTTCAAATTAATCCCATTAAACGTATAAATATGTGCACTCGTAGAGGCCTCATCATGAGGATGGCTGGAACTATCCCGAGGAGAGGGGGTTTGAGCAACCATGGATTACTGCTGTGGAAAAGAATGAGTAAGCACAGTGGGTTGTGACTTTCCTTGGAAAATTTTGGCCACTTCATTGCAAAGTGGATAGTCTCGAGTGTAGTGATCATCACCACAAATGATACATGGGAATTTCAGTTTCCGTTGTGGTTTCTTTTTGGTAGCAGGTGTGTGAGCTTGATTATTTGGTTGTTCATTGTTATTGGTATTTTTTTATTTATTCTTTGTCTTCTTCTTAGCTCTGGATTTTTGTGAGGGGGCAGATTGAACTGCATTCACCTCAGAGATCTGATTTTGGGGGAAGGTAGAAGAGAGTGTGAGTGATTGGGAAGTATATTGAGTATTGACAGAACCGATAATGTCGTCTGCATGAGATGATGATGACAGCTTAGATGGATCAGTATTAGCTCGAGTAACATTCAGAAGAAAATCATACAAAGTACCAGATTGGGAATAAACCAAATCTAAGTACTGATCTTGACCAATGGCTTGTTCATCTGTGACCGTGCCACCCATAGCGACATCATGAGCGATCGGGGGTAAAAGTGATTTAGTAAACCATTCCACCAATAATATGTCAGGAATGATTACCTTGATCATCCTTCATCGTCGCCTCCACTCATGAATATGGTCAGAGATATGCACAGAGTCAGTTTGATGAAGGGAAGTCAAGATTTCAGTACCCATCTCGTAGTGAATAGGCAGCTGAAATTGCGTGAGGAAAGACATGGCAAGGGTATTGAAATCATGAAAATAAGCACGTGGTAGTTCAATATACCACTTTGGTGCCAATCTTGTAAGTGTTCGCTGGAAAAGACGCAAACGTACAGAATCATCCATGAGGGAGTTTGATGAACACCACAAATGGAAAGTCATGAAATGGTTGTTTGGGTCTTTGCAAGGTTTCCCATCAAATTTTGGAATATCAGAAGGAATCTTAGCTGGAATGACTGGCCAAACCGGTGAATGAAAAATAGGATCATTAGTTAACCGAGACAAGTCTGGGAGATCCAGAGTCGGAAGGATAGGTAGCTGTTGGTTAATTCATGGATGATACTGGTGCGGCATAGGAACACTAGTAGAACCATAGACTGGGTTAGGTGGATAGTTGTAACTAGAAGGTCCACCTACATATGGTTGTTGCTGACCAGGATAAGCAAGATTCGATGATGGATGAGAAACAACTGCATGACCTGGTGGGTTCTGAGCATTATGGGCTGGGTGATTTTCTTTCCCATAAGGAGGATAAACATTTTTCCCTTGAGGATAGTAAGGAGTAGATCCTAGAGGCAGATACACAATAGACCCATGAAGAGGATATGGCTATTGTCCTAGAGAACTCCAGGTGGTGTTTGGGATGCCGCCCTGATGAGTTTGCCCGTAAGATGTTCCGGGAGGAACATGATTTGATGCTCCTCCTAGTGGGTTAGGAGACAAGTGTCCCCCAACATGGGGTTGAATAAAGTTACCTCCTAAAGATACTCCCCATGATTGTAAAGGGTTTCCAACAAATAAAGGTAGCCCCCCTTCCAGCGGTGGATTAATGACCGGGGTATGACTGGTAAGCGGAGGGTGCCCTCCAGGAAGAGCATGAAAAGGGGGTTTTCCCCTAGGAGGGGTAGGCCCATCATAGAATGGTAGTCCTCCAGGAGGAAAAGGTTCGTTAGATGGTGGTTTCCCTCCAACAAGTTGTGTTTGGCTAGCAGGGGTCTTCATTCTCGGCTTAAAAGATGCCCCAATAGGCTTGTGTGGAACATGTGGGGCTGTAGAGTAAAATCTCATAGAAACGGGGGTAGGGATTGAATTTCTTTGGAGATGAGCAGAGGTAATGAGTCTAGCAGTAGGATGGACTTGTGTTGATATAATAGTAGGGTTAATGACCTGATCGACTGGGTGACTCATGGTTTGACCGAATGGTCCTGTTTCATCAGGAGGGTCATGAGGATGAAAGGGTTGTCAAAAGGATTGGAAATGCTCATAGAGATCACATCCCGATGAAGTCCTCCATACATAATGAGCAGGTGTAGGAGTTTTACTTACTGCGGTGCTAGGACGAACAAGAGTCCTGTACTCATCACCAAAATTTGGTTCTGTGGATCCCATATATGTTTCGGTAAAATCTCTCTTTGGTAATCGTGGGACCTCTTCGTCTATGATGTTCCCAATGGAGTTTAAATGAAACAAAAGTGGTTCGAGAGGGGCTACCGACACAGATGTAGTGGGATGTTCAACCATGACCAAAGCACCTTCTCAGTGATCCAATAGGGGAGAAATAACACTTCTAGCATCAGATGGATTTTCTACCTCTCTACGGTAGTTGCCTTCTGGAGGGTTAGGAGGTAAGGGTTGATAGCCTTCCAAAGGAAGCCCTTGCATCCTACATGATCGACGAAGACCTTTATCGTCTACTGGATCAATTTTGGAGAATAACAGAACACACTAAAAATCTAGGGCCAACTAACAAAAAGAAACAACACACGCTAATATAATCTAGGAATCAACCAAGCAAACAAAGATTCTCTCGATGATTGTACTAGTTGGTGATGAAATCCAACGTCACATGATCAAGTCAAGAAGGGGCTAGGATACGGTGGAATAGTTACAATGGCGACCTGCTTAATAGACTTTCACCTTGGTACAAGCTTCCATGCAGTAATTGTGGATTTACCCTCCAAGGAGCCCGAGTGAGTTTGACCAATGTCTATTCCAGGTACAGTGAGACTTCCCTTCACCGTAACCTTGTGTAAGACCCTAAATATTATGGCAACTA
This sequence comes from Picea glauca, assembly GCA_000966675.3. Classification (NCBI taxonomy): domain Eukaryota; kingdom Viridiplantae; phylum Streptophyta; class Pinopsida; order Pinales; family Pinaceae; genus Picea; species Picea glauca. Next base: position 536,830 of record JZKD02S1687072.1, read on the forward strand.
AAGACACCAATTTGCAGTGAGTCCCTGGGCGGGTACAATTGACAGTCCGATTCAGAACGTATGGGTAGGATAACAAGTCCGAAATCAACCTGAGACGCTCCCACACATAATCATGGGTATACCTTCTAGTGACTCCCAATATACGATCCGACCACTACAAACAGTTGAACCACAGAGGGATAATCTCCATAATTCACCCGAATGCGACCTCATGTGTAACCCTTGTGTGAGAGGGGGATCCCAAAAAACTAATACAACAATTGGATTTGACTCTCCCTAGCTCAGGATGCTAATGTTTTTTTTATAAACTTTGGAGAGTTGTACATAGCCTAATCCAAAGTGCTAATCCTAGTCTAATGTTGGTGGAAGATCCTAAAAATAAAAATGTTCTAGATAAATTTTAATTAGCATTCGTTTTACAGCTGTTCTTTACTCAAAGGGTGTATGAAAGTGAAACTGATGGATAGATGACACAATTCCCAAAAATGCATAGAAGATGATAAGAAATCATTTCTTTTCAATGAATGCCTATTTAACGGAGAGAGAAAGAGTTGTTTTCACTATCAAATACTAATAAGGAATGTCCTCAATCAATTTGTTCTCAATCCAATCCGATGTAATGCTAAAACATTTCAGAAAAACCTTCTAATATGCAAACCAATCACTAAGATGTACCTTTTTCATTTGTATGCGAATGATGATTATTTCAATGTAAAAATTCTCCTGCCAACTACCCTTTCATATCAAGGAGATCCAGACAAGCATAAGTAAATTTCACACAAACAACACACCCTTTTTGCGATCAAACAAGAGAAAGAAAACCAAAAGCGTGAAAGGAAGGAGAAAGAGATTGGACAAGATGACCTCAAAGAACCAAATGAGAAGATTCACAGACTTCTGATGTCCTTCAATAGAGTTTCTTCTCAGTCAGACAAGAGAGAAGAAAGCAGTGGAGTGATTCCAAGTTCTCAACAGGAGTAAAAACTCAAAATAAGGAAGAAGGTCACAAAATATGGACAGAAAAGTTCCTACTTCTCAGAAAGCAGAGGGTCAAAATTCATTAGGAAGATATACTGAAGCATCAAGAAGCTGAGCAATGGAAAAAACATAGACTAGACCTCAGAAAACACAATTTTGAAAGGTATTTTTGCAAAGGAGAGGCTGGCGCCCTAGTGTAAGGGACACCAGAGCATTATAAAGCTCTTTCTAAGACCTTTAGGGAGTGTTGGCGTTGGGATAACATAGGCACAGGGGCGCCAGGCTTCAAAAACTCAGAAAATTGTCAAAAAATCCAAAAACTCAGACAATTTTTTGTCAATAAAGATGCATGTGATGGACTAAGGATGCAATAAACAAGTGCAATCAGTCATACAGGATGAAAAAGGTATAAAATAACAAAGGGTAAGACAAGGTCTATGAGGAGAACCAAAAATTTTCGATTCGTTCCCCAGTGGAGTCGCCAATTTCTGTTGAAGGAAAATCTCCGTGCAGACAGGTAGATCTCCTCTTGAGAGATAGACTCTTAAATCTAAGAGAGAAGATGCTTATCATGGACACTGACTTCCTTTTAGATATAGACAAACTAGTGTGTGAGGAGGAAGGAGAAAAGGAGTACCTTTTTATCGGTGTTTGTCCCTGTACATTCCGAGTTGAGCTCCAATCTTGAACTCCTTGATAAGCCCCGTAGACAAACAAAGATACAACCAACTTCCTACTCTATCAAGATTAGTTCAAAATAGATCTATCTACCAGAGACATATTCATGTGATATCAAACACAAATTACAAAGAAACATTCCAAGCATATTATATTAATGAGATCAAAGTGTTACTTACAACCATGGATGAAGTGCAACAACTTCACCAAGCTCTCCTTGTCCAACCCTTGCTCAAGAGCTCCACGATCAGAATGAAAATAGCTTCACTGATTATTCTCCCCCACTGTATGTTTCCTATGAGATCATAGGTTTCATTTCTCTAATCTTTTCATCCTCCTTCACCATGAGAAGGCATGCTTTATATAAGTTTGGAGAGATCCAACCACTTGAGATATATTTGGGGTAAGTTGAGGATTTTCCTCATTTAGTTAGGGATCTTCCCTAAGATCATGGATTGACCAAGGATTCGAATCCAATTGCCTTCAAAGATTAAAGGGATATTTCCCTCATTCTTCTCAACAAACCAACTGTTTCCCAGAATAGGTAGCGCTCCTACAAAAGTGCAGTCAGAGCATTATAATGCTCCCTAGTAATGTATAGGGGGGCGCCAACACTCTTGATAGTATAAGAACTCCTCCAAAAGGGCATACAGAGTGTTATAACACTCCCTGATAGTCTATAGGGGGGTGCCATCACTCCTAACAGTGGTATAGGGGAGCACTCTCCTCTGAAACTCAATTTTAGTGGTTCTTTAAAATGGAAAGAGGTTCATAAACTCTGTTAACCCATTCCTCTTCTTCCAAATAAAATGTTTGAGGTGTTTCAAGTGTCTTTCTGATGTCATTATAGGCATGATATAGGTACCATGGAAATATTATTTTCCTGACACTTGTGACACTTGTGACCAAAATGCGACACTTGTGACACTTGTAATGATGGCACTTGCGACACTATCAAAGTGAGTAATTTTGATGTGTAACACCCTTCTCCTAGGACAATTATTAGCATTGTGTCCCATCTTATCACAATGATAACATTGATAAGAGGATAAATATTTTTCTTTTATTTGACCCTTATGATATTTATGGAATCTCCTTGGAGGGTGAGATTCCTTATGGAAGTGGGTGGATATCTTTGCGAAGTGATATTATTTCTGAAGATGGGTATGATTTTGGAAATTAGACCTTTTCTTTCCTCCTTTAGCATGAGCACCTAGGGATTTATCTTTATCTCTTAATAGTATGACTTGTCAGTTGGATACTCTTGCTTCTTCTTGAACACATTCTTCCCATAAACTATCAAATTGGAGTTTCTCTTTTCTTGCATAGATAGTTTGGATGAAGGCATCCCAAGGTCTTGTGAGACCATTAAGAGTTTTCACGGTGAGTTCAAATTCATCCAAGTTAACTCCAATTTCTTCTAACTGTTCCTTGAAATGAGTAACCCTAGAGAAATAATATTGAACTGTTTCTCCTTTTTTCATCTTTGTATTCTTGAGTTGGGTTCTCAAGTTCATATTTTGGTTGATGTTATTTCCTTCATACATTTTGGTTAGGTCATCAGACATCTCTTTTGGAGTATTCTTAGAAGACACTTGAGGGATTGATTGGTGTTTAATGGAATATTCAATTATCCTTTTGGCCCTAATCACATCCTTCTTGTACTTCTCTTTGGCTGCATTTTCTCCAGGTTCCGATACATTTTATTTTATGAATTTTGCAAGGTCATTCTATTCACGAATGAGTCCAATTTTGTACTTCTAGGAATGTAATTTTTCCACGCCTTTTAACTTGTCAACAAGCTTGGTGCTTGCAGACATCTTGACCTAGAGCTAGGAAAATGACCAGAAAATGAAAGTAATCAGAAAATGAATATGAACTTACCAGGAGATGGATTAGGTTGTGGCGAGTTGGATGGAGATGATTGTTTCCAAAAATTCCAAGTTTTACCCCTTGAAACTTGACCTGCGCAAATATGGACTGGTACTTCTGGTACTGGTTCTGGTTTCCTAGTTTTCTGGTACCAACAAAAACTAGGGTTTGAATTTTCAGAGAGTCTGGCCATTGAAAAGGTAAGATCAATATGCCAAAGGATGCGCTAGGGTGGAGTGCACTTCCATAGATAGTTTTTAGTCAGAAATTCCTCTGCAATAAAAATCCCTAATTTCCTTGTATGACAACAATGACGTTTTTAGATACCTAGTGAAGGGTGCTATATTCAATCAAGCACTGATACCATGTTAAGTTTTAATGTTGTTATTATGTTCTTTTAAATTTACTAGAGAATTTCCAAAAGAACATCATAATTAGGATCACCAAAAGAAACACAATCACAAGGTACACAACATTTTATCCTATGAAACCCTCATGGGGGAGAAAACCCAGAAACAACTTCCTCAATAATAGATTTCCAATACAATGCCTAGACTTAAGACAAAACCACCAAGAATAAAATAGGACTGAGCATGCACCTCTCTTCTCCTTCTTGCAACTGAAGCTTCCTTCAAAATATGTGCACTAGAAGTGTGAGTGAGTGAGTGAACAAATGAGGTTCCATCCTCACTTATATATACTAGTTGAGGAGGCGCTAGGGTTATGTATCTTCACTTAGTAGGGCCGAATTCTTCCAAGAGTGGTTAAAACTACTTTATAAACCCTAGGGGACAACTTTACAAATGCTGCCATATAATTATGGTTTGACCAATCCACAAAAGGGGATTTGGTCTTATACAAGAATTGAAATGATCAATCCAAAAAAGGGGATTTGATCTATAATATAATAGTTCAAATATAATTAGAATAATCTTCGAAGTTACAATATTTCAACACTTCACTCACCACACATCACCATCTAATCAAAAGTAGAAACATCCACCACACATAACATGTCTTTCTCCATGAGGTAACAAGTTTTGTATTGTGGTAAGTTTCATTCTAATAAATCAAGCATTTGAAAATGTTTCAAAGAGTCCTTTATTGATTTTGAAAACGTTTTATTGGAAATTATTCCTTCTTCCTGATTTCACCTTGGTGGTTGACATGTTCTCCTAGAAATTGGGTCACCCTTGGGGATAGGGTTTCTACTCGGGGGTATCCGTGAACAGTAATCTTACCATTCCCATTCATAATTTCCACTTTCCATTACTTCTTCCCCTCTTTTCCCCCATATTTTAGATTTTCATGTTTATTGACCCAAGAAGGGCATGTACCTCATATAATGGGAAGAAGGGGCCACTAGGCTCGAAGATTCCCTAATAAAAACATCATGCAATAAAATATCTCCCTAGGATCCCAAGAGAAATGAAATGATTCTCAAAAAAGTGAGGGACCCATAATATAAATAAATAATTAATTAATAACACTTTCCAGGATAAATCATTTGTGGGCTATGCATTTCCTTTTTAGTGCCCCTTATTGTCTTCAACTTGGAAAGGCATGTGAACCAAGGGAGAGCATATGTGGGATATTCATTTCCTTTTTAGTGCCCCTTATTATCTTCAACTTGGTGACACATGAAAAATAAATGAATAATAAAAGGATTGGAAAAATATGCTTTAAAAACAAAAAGAAGATAATTCACCCTCAACAAAGGCACCCATAAATGAGACAATATGAACCCTTGTATGTGTTGGAGTTAATTCACACTCACCTAGGATTTCTTTTTTCTAAGGTTTTTGATTTTTTATTAGTCATAATCATTATCGAGTCTACTATATTTTAGGGGATAATATTCCACCTAGAGAATATTCTCTTTCAGTTTGACTAGTTGAGTTGAGTTTAGATGCTCCATTGGGTTTTTCACCTTGCAACATTGGGATCATCACCATGATAATGCGCTATTTCCTTGTAATCATCACAAAACTGGCTCATTACCCTTTATTCCTTGATATACTCCTCACTACTCTCTGTTTAGGCAATTAACTAAAGAATAGTTGACTAGTTAACTCAACTAGGTGGTATTTCACTCTCATAACTTCTTGAGAGACTAGACTAGGTGGAAGTTGACTCTCGTAATTTCTGTTGTGTGTCCATATCAATATATACCACCACTATAGCACATTGGTTCTCCTCTAGTGCTCATTCATTGAGTTATACATAGTATATCATGTGTAAATTATTCATTATTCATTACATTTAATGAGAATTCTTCCATTCTCTCTCTTTTTTCTTCTTTCTCAATTTCTCTCTACAAATGTGTGTAGTATTTTCTATCTAGATAAATTTTGTGAAGGTTAAAAACATTTACATGGTATCAGAGATGATAGACTTCTAAGCAAAAGCTACACCAATTTTTGTTGTAGGTACAAAAGATTGAAGACAACGGAAAGATGGATTTCCAAAAAGAATTCATTCTTACACCTTAAAACTACTTTGCATGGAAGGAGAGAATAATGATTCATCTCCGAAACAAAGGATTGTACAGGTTAAACTTCAATACAGATATAGAACCAACATCATCCATAGAAAAATCCAAGTACTTAAATCGCATGGATGAAGCACTCAGAACAATTTGCAGTCTTATTTCTCTCGATCTCCTTTTTCACATATTTTCCTGTAAGACTCCCAATGAATCCTGGACCACCTTGGAAGGGATATTTGGAAAATAGGATGAGATAAGGGGACACATGATGGAGGTAGAGTTTCTCACATTGGATCCAAAAATCTTCCATAATATCCAAGATTAATTTACAAAATTCAAGGATTTACTGTCGCAACTCAAATCTCGCGGGGTTGATAAATCAAAGGAGGAGAAACAAATGGTTCTCATCATTCTCTCCAATATTGGTCCTAAATTCTCTGTATTCATATCCACATTTCATTCTATCATATTCTCCTCTAGAGCCACATGGAAGATGCCTTCTCTTGATGACTTTATCGAAACCCTGACACAAGAGAAAACTAGGCTCATCAACATGGGCACAATCAAAGGCCCAAAGGTGCATGAAATTAATATGCAAGATGGAAGCCATAAATATAAAAAATATAAATATAAAGGAAAAAGGAAAGCTCATGCAAACCCTTGAAGGAAGGCAAAAGGGAAGAAAATGAGAGAAATGCACATACTTCCACAAAGGATTCCATCTAGAATCTGCATACATGCATAAAAAAATAGATCTAATGACTCAAATACTTCAGCAAAAAAACCTTGGAGATCGCATTCCCAAGGGTTCCAAGAAGTAGAAGACAAAATATCATAATCCTGAGAAAGTCAATTCTATCCATGCCTTGATTGACATCAACTCCTCTCCCAATTTTTGGATTGTAGATTCAAGAGCATCATATCACATGGTTGCCTCAAAAGCAATATATTATTCATTGGATGCATGAAAAGGTCCTCCTATTCTGATGGATGCATGAAAAGGTCCTCCTATTCTGATGGGGGACAACTCTTATGTCGAAGTTAATGGAGAAGGAAGGATTGAACTCACCAATCAAAGCTTCGAGGATGTGTTGCACATTCCCAAACTTTTTGTCAACCTTCTCTCCATGTATCAGATGACAAATTCTGACACTAGAAAGAAAGTCATATTCACACCAAATGTCATGGAAATATATGAAATGAAAACCAACTCCAGGGTTGCTACCGTTGAGGTAAATATCAGTCTAGATTGTATACATTTTCTGAATTCAGTGGACATGATTCTGCTTTACTACTTACTCATGTTGATGAAAGTAGTTGGATATGGAAAAAAGGTTTGGACATTTGAATTTCAGATAGATGAAAAAAATTAGAAAGAAAAGATTGGTTGATGGTCTACCAAACATCCATTTCTCCAAGGGAGTATGTGAGGGATGTGTTCTTGGAAAACACCCTCAAGAGAAATTCGACAAAGGAAAGTCTTAGAGAGATTTTGTACATTTAGATCTAATCCACAATGACCTTATGAGTCATTTTTTGCATCCATCCATAAGAAAAGAGAGGTTTTTTCTCATTTTTGTTGATGATTTCTCACGTTTTACAGGGATCTACTTTCTGAGGCAAAAATACGAGGTCTTTCAACACCTCAAAGATTTCAAATCCTTGGTTGAGACACAGTCCGGAAAGAATATTAAAGTCCTTCGAATTGATAACGAGGGAGAGTATGTAAATCATGAGAACCATAATCATTTCCATGAGGTAGGGATTCAACTACAACACACAGTTCCCTATATTACGTATCAAAACGAAGTTGTTGAGTGGAAAAATAGATCTCTAAAGTAGATGGCATCTTTCATGTTGCATGCAAAATCACTACCACAAAGACTATGGGCTGAAGAACTTAATTGTGCAACATACATCCAAAATAGATCTCCCCATAGATTTGTCAAGAATAAGACCCCCTATGAGGCATGGAGAGGCCTCAAATTGGAAGTGACCCACTTTCACATTTTCGGTTCATGTGCATGGGCACAGATTCCCTATGAAAAGAGGAAGGCACTTGATCCACAGAGAACTGAGTGTATTTTTGTTGGATACCTTGACTGTGTGAAGGGATATAGCCTTATTGATCTTTCCTCGGATTGAATCATCATTAAGCGTAGTTTCCAATTCGAGGAAAGTGTCTCTCATGTACCTCAGCAGTCGGATGCGGACACATTCATTCTTCCACCTATCCAAGATGATGAGAATGCACATGTAAACTCTCAGATGATTCACATTCAGAGCATCCATATTTAGTTGCAGAGCTAGAGTAGAGGCCCAAGTGGGAACAAACTACTCTTGAGGATGCAGGGGATATTGTTGGTGATCCAACTAATAGTAGGAGGACTCAATCTGATTTCGAGGAGCCTCCTGTTTCACTCACTACCACTGAACCATTTCCCTCCAGACATATTTTTTTGGTTCAGTATTCATATCTAGAGTCTTATGGCTAGGCTACCAGAAATCCATCTTGTAAATCCACCATGCAGAAGGATTGCAACTCCCTCCTCGAGAACCTGACTTGGGATTTGGTTCCCCTTCCTTATGGGAGGAAACTTGTCAGATGCAGATGGGTCTATAGGACCAAGAGTGCAACAGATGGACATATTAGCAGATACAAATCCAAGCTTGTTTCCAAAGGCTTTCAACAGGTGCATGACATTGAATATGATGAGACCTTCTCTCTAGTAGCGAAGATGGATTTCATACGATTGACACTTGCCATTATGGTAGCCAAGGGATGGGAAGTCCATCAGATGGATGTGAAGAATGCATTTCTTCATGTTGATCTCTCTGAGGAGATCTATATGTAGCAACCCTAGGGATTTATGCAGGACTCATATTTGGTATCTCGACTGAATAAGTCCCTTTATGGCCTCAAGTAGGCTCCTAGGGCATGGTATGCCAAGATGGAATCCTACCTACTATCACCAAACTTTGTACATTGTAAATCAGACCCGAATGTCTACATGCTCAGGAAGGCTGATTCACTTCTACTTTTAGATCTGTATGTTGATGATTTTCTCATCATTGGTTTCTTGACTTCAACACTTGTTACAGTCAAGCAAATTCTACATGACAGGTTTTTGATGACAGATGTGGGTCCACTACACTTATTCCTTAGACTCGATATCAGTCAAGATGAATTAGGAATCAAACTATCTTAGGCCAAGTATGCACGATATCTCCTTGAGAGATTTCACATGACAGATTGCAAGTCTTCTCCGACTCATTTCCTATCAGGAGTCAAACTTGAGGATGGCGGGGAGATTCCACTGGTTGACAACACACTGTACAAACATCTAGTGGAGAGCTTGTTGTATCTAACACACTCCAGACTAGACCTCACATATGTAGTTGGTGCAGTTTCCAGGTTCATGCAGGAGTCGGAAAAGCTACATTGGAAGGATGAAAATCATATCCTTCGATACGTTTAGGGCACCATCACCTTTGGGATTCATTATGAAGCAGAATCTACATTATATCTCATTGAGTTTACTGATTCTGACTGGGCTGGAAATAACACTGATCGAATGTACACATATGATTACTCACTCAGTCTTGGTTCCGAGCCTATCTGTTGGTTAAGAAAGAATAAAGATGCCATTGCTCTATCTTCAGCCAAGGTAGAGTACAGAGGGGTAGTTAACATAACCATTCAGGTTATGTGGCTACAACATTTTTTCACTGAGTTAGGCATTCAGTTTCATCGACCAATCGTCATCTGGTGTGACAACCAGAGAACTCTGAAGTTCTACAGAGATCCATTTCATAGGAAATGGATGAATCACATCGAGATCAGCATGCACTACATATGTGACTTAGTACATGAGGGGATCATCGAATTACAGTTTTGTCCTTTAGCAGAACATACGACAACCATATTCACCAAGACCTTCACTGAGAAAAAATTCCATTCTCTGTGAAGTCATCTTGGAGTGAAGGACACAATTGACTTGCAACTGTATTTCTTCTTTTTACATACATTGTACCTTGAGGGGGGGCGGGGGTTCCCATGAGGTTTTCCCTCTTTCCTCACTTTATTTCAGTGTATCTTTTGTATTTGGGTACCTAACATGGCTTCATTTTTGGGACCCATTCTTTATTTTCACCATAGTGATGTTCAAGGGGGGTGTTGGAGTTACTTCACACACACCTAGGATTTATTTTTCCTAAGGTTTTTCCTTGTTTATTAGTCATAATTAGTCATTATCCAGTCTCATATATTTTAGGGGAGAATATTCCACTTGGAGAATATTCTCTTTCAGTTGACACTTTAGTTTGACTAGTTGAGTTGAGTTTACATGCTGCATTGGTTTTGTCACCATGCAACATTGGGATCATCACCATGCTAATGTGGAATTTCCTTGGGATCTTCACCAGACTAGAGAATTACCCTTGATTCCCTGATCTACTCCTCAATACTCTTTGTTCAGTAAGTTAACTGAAGACTAGTTGAGTAGTTAACTCAACTAGGTGGAAGTTCACTCCCGTAACGAACCTCTTGTTTCATCATGACATCAAGCCTCACATAACAAGAGAATTTTTTTTATGTGTGTGCGTGTGTAGAAGGTTAATAAAGACATTATACTCAACACACAACATGACGATGAACACCATGCAAGCAACTCACACAACAACAACGTGACAACCTAACAAGAATAAGAATGACTACGCACCCGTCCTACCCTGGAATGGTTAGGACCTCCAGGACACATAAGCAATGCTCAAGCCTAGGTTCCCATTGATTTTGACCATTTAAGGTCTCAAGGATGGCGACTGTTCTGAGGAACAAGGAGGTGTCTACATCCCACCCCAATTAAACAAGTCCAAGCCGACAAGCTAAAAGACAACATCAAGATCATCCAGGACACTTCACTCCACAATAATCAATTCTATAAATCTTTCAAGAATATTTAAATTTGACCCTTTAAAGTAATTTGTATAAGGTAGACATTGAAAGACTTTATTTATGTCCATAATGAAAACTATGTTATTTATATAAGGTCACACATTAAACACTCTTACACTCTGAATTGTTACAATAAAATTTGATGTCACAAGAAGTAAATAACTGACTACCATACATTACATTGACATTCCCTTGTGCGCAAGAAGTAAAATCTAAACATTACGCAATACGTCATGCAAAACCTTAATTTTCATGTGCGCAAGAAATAAGTAAGTTTAAATCCATCTTTCAAGAATAAACCAGATAAAACAAAATATCTAAACCACCATTTACTACGTAAATCCAAATGCACAAGAACCCTAAAATATATGACTATCATTCACGACATACAATCCACTTGCGCAAGAAGCGAGAATTAAACCATCAATACTGCATTCACATTGTTATAAGGCACAAGAAACTCGAGTTCCTTGCCTTACCACTCCCTTATAACCCAAGCACACCTAAGTGTACAATGAACTTAAGGACTTCGTTTCCATATATCTTTTACAAGGGAAAGCTTATAAGAATCAACATAAAAGAAAAAAAATTGAGGGAAACTTAATAACATTATCGTACATGCTAAACAAATTATCAACAACATAATTTCATCCTTTTTCAACTGAACGTACTATTTTCATAAACATTCCTTTTCATCTCTAAATTAAATAATAATAAAAAAAACATTCCCTTTTCAACTACTTTTTATAATTAGAAACTGAAGACAATAATTAGTAATTACTTATTGGTCCATTAATAGGTGAAGACAATAATTGGTAATCGAAGGCTACGAGTTAAGATAAGGAAGGTCAATTTGACAGGAAATTTGTGAGGAAGGTTTAACATGCGCAGAAGGAAATTTTACCCACATCTTGATACATATTTACGACAGAATAGGTTAATCCAAACTTAGTAATTATTGTGATGGAAAGGGGTTAAACTACCATTGACTGGACTTGGTCTGATATTCCTGTTTCCTAAATTTTGTAACAACTTTGCATCATTTACTTCTTTAATAACACGAGGTTGTACTGAAGTTATGGGTAAAGATTGAGTTGCTGCCAGTGCTATCAACCTTGGCCTAGTGGATTTTCCGACCTCTTGGTGAATATCTTATAAAAAGGCACTCACAGTCATCCCTTAAAGAAAATCGAAATCTTTAACGAAAAAACGTTGTCAAGGATTTAAACATTGAAAAATGTAAAAGTAAAAATGTAAAGACGTATAAGTCAAATCACAATCATCAAAAAAATTACGAAGGTGCAGTTGGTGATATATACATGTTGTTCAGCATATCCACCATCATATACATGAAACGTATATGTAAGACTCATTATCATCACGCTGTCCCATTCAATGCCGAGTTCTAATGCATAAATGAAAGAAGTAACCATAACTATTACATGGGGCGTAAAATATGCCTATCCATCGCTATGACTGTCCCTTAACCAGAGATAACTGTAACATGAATTTAAGGGATTAGAAGCATCGAGTACAATAGAAAATGCTTCCAGGCATCAAATAATGTTGATTTATAACCATAATAATGGCGTTGAGTTAAAATCACCTTCAAGGAAACATATGAGGCAGAGAATATTGCAGGTCAGACGCATGAACAACACAAAGAAAATTTCCTACAAATACACTGAAATGCAAAGGGAAAGGAACACAAGTAGGAGTTATACAAAAATGTAAACCAATTATATCTATCATTTCCCATTTTGTCGGGATACCAAGCAACGTAGATAGGGATAGTTAGAACATTTTTCCAATCGGCAGGGATGTGGAAACTTAAGGATCACCGGCACAAACCTAGCCTTATCAATAAAAGATAATCTCACTGTTCTCCACAGTAATTGTTGGCTTTAAAATAAAATAAAATAAAAATCCATGGCCAACAAATAGCATAACTGTGATTGCTGGTGATGTAGGAGTAAAAGAATGACTCAACCATTTGATAACTGTCAACCTTAAATATGTCCGAGCAACAGACAAAAATAATCGCCGAATTCACAAGGGTAAATTGTTGTCAAGGTATTAAATATTGCAGAGGTAGAAATTTAGAAGATGTAGAGAAAAAAAAAACACATAATCACTTAAAACTAGAAGGTGTAATAACAAATAATCAGTCAAGGACTATGACAGAGGTAGACGAATGATAGGCTCATCCTTCACTTCACCATCCTTGCATAGAAAAGCAGGGCGTTGAGATCCATAGGTCTTTTAATGCTAAGGCGATCACCGTAGATCAGGCTCCTGGCCGACTTCTCAGGAAAGGACTGGCGAGATAGGGATGAAAGGCAAAACAATCGCATGGGTCACAATCAAACCATAGGGCTATCAAGTCATGTGGGGACGAAGGCCATGGAAGTCAACAATCATCAAGCTAGGCTAAGAAAATTCAGTTATTAAATTTTAAAGATAACTCAATTTACTTATCCACTAAATACGCGGATCCAAGCATAACTCCAAACACATTCTACCATACAAAAATGAAAAGCGTATCATTTCTTGATCGCCCACTCCGAATGACGTCCCGTGCTCCATGCAACTCCCGCTCACCAACTATTGAGACCTGACCAATACCTCCCAGCCAATGTTAGGGGTACTCTTCTTCCCCCTTAGCCCCCCAAGCTGCAAAGGGGCCACACACACTATCCAGATATTCCTTCTAGCCCCCAGCTCACCTTGCAAGGCCAAGCTACCACTCCTCTCCGATATGGGTATCCCAACTCCCACAAGTAAATCAGTCAAGTCGACATTTTTGCAGTGTGACGTTACGCAAATAGAACATGATCCTTCCTCCTGCTCCTTCTTTCATTTTATAGAGTTTCGAACTTCCTTTCTTTCCTAAAATATCATTTAATTAAAGTTTTTTAAATAAATTCCTAAAAATTCTTCTCCGTACAAGTGTCACCCATCCCCTTCATTCCTCCATTATTTAATTTCTTTTATTAATTAATTATCTTATTTTCCTCACCCACCTAGAGTTACTCCTAGAATCACTCCTAGGTGTCCCCAAATTCCCTTACAGGTTTTAAAGGCTTTCCCTTTTATGAAATTGCTAATTTAGTTTAAAATTAGAAATCTCTTAAATGTAGATTCTTTACTAAGTTGACTTCCCTCTTTTTCCCTTAAGTTCCCCTTTTCTCCTTTTTATGTTACCTCTTTTCCTTAGTTTCCTATTTTTTATTTTCCCTCTTTCCCCTTTTTACTTAAAACTAAAAAGGCAGGAGTGGAATTTACCCCTTTTCCCTTTTATCATTAAATTAGTATATTTTAAATTATCAAAAAGATAAAACAATTAATTCCCTCTTTACATTTTATAACCACAGTTTTTTTTTTTTTATGAATAAATTAATTTCTTACTCCCTTCATATTACAAGATTTTATGAAGATCATAATTATCATTTAAGTTGTTTTTATTTTAATTATTATTATTATTAATTTTTTTAAAGGTGGACTAAATTTTACCACTAGCGTAATTTAGACTTAGACCTTAGATTTTGTACTGGGCGACAATTAATTAGGGAAATTGTTTTAAAAATTACTTAACACGTTATTTATCCTAAGGCCATATAGGTTCATCCCTCTATCTTGAACAATGCGACGTGCCCTTTAGGACACACTAGGTTCTCCAAGGGTGCCACTCGC
>JZKD02S1687072.1:568911-594466 GCA_000966675.3 Picea glauca
TCTTCGAGAACTTAATTGTTTGACATAGTGATCTTTGATGCACATGCTTAGGTGGATCATTTATTGATTGGATTCACTTATCATGATGTTATGACTTGATATCCTTGGAGGGCGTGCATAGTTTTCTTTGCATGATCTAGTTGGTGGAGAGTTTTGGAAGAACAAGCCTAGCCTGGGCTTCCATGGGGTTTGAAGCCCATAGGTGGATGCCAATGGCCCACATGCAAAATGAGAGAGATCAAATGTTGAAGGCCTAGGAGATGACTTGGAAGACATAACCTATCCCCCACATGAGAAACATTTTTCCTAGGAGAGGCAAAACTTCACCTTTAGAGGCATGACGCCACCTAGAAGGGTTAGGGTTTGGTGGTGAGTTGACATGCATTGGCACACGGACGTTTCGAGGGGCTTGATCCTTGATCATGAAAGAAGTTGTTGGGGATGCTTGACATGTGGCTTTGGGAAGCCTTTCTACACTCCTACATCACCAACAACCTCTTCCTAGTGACAAAACGTCCCCTAAAGGGGTGATGTCCTTATACCTAGGGATTTTCTTTCTGCAAAACTAAAATTAAAGTGAATTGTTTAATATTAATTTGTAAAATGGGAAAGATTAGGGTTGTTGACCCCCAGTCTCATGTTTTACCCTAAATTATGTTGACAAACTATCTTAGTGACATTTTTTATAAACAAGATATCATAAGATCTCATTTTAACATAACTCTCCCTCTTGTGCTCTTGCTTATGGATATTTATTGGTTTATTGGTTGATGGAAGTGATGCGCTAGCCTTCGAAGGATTTTCTCTAGCTTTTATGGTGGTTTGTCTTATATTTTTCCTTGAATTGGTAAGCCTTTTATACATTGTGCTATCATTTGTTTCTCAAGTCAAGGTTAATTTTCTAGAGCTGGGTGGTAAGTATAAGGGCATACACCCCAACCATAGTCTCCATCATTTTATGCTTATATGTTATTGGTTTAACAAGGGTTTGCTAAGAGAAGTATAAGGGCATACACCCTTTTAGCTTAAACCCTTGCTATAGATACTTACCTTGGGGAGTAAGAGGATTTACACCCGAAGGAGGTAGTACGTCTAGATATTTCTTTTCTTGAATCCATTAATCCATTTTTTAAGGCACTAGTCATTTACTTGTTACATTGGAGAAATAAATTGTTTCCTTGGTAAACGTACAAATTTCAAGTTTTAAAGTCGTCTCTTTGGGAAAGTGTTACTTGAGCCTTTGGCTCCCTTGCCTCATTGAGGCATCCCCTTCCAACCCATTTTTCTTTCTTCTGTAGTAAAACTAACCTACAACCATGAGGGTTGCACTAAACCTAGCTTACTAACCCTAATTATCTCCTAAACTAACCCTAGACTAGGTCTAAGAATCTACCCTAACTTTCTACTAACCTAGGCACACTTATTGAGATAAGTAGGGGCTGATTTGATTGGATACAATTTCAGATATAGGGCTTGGTTTGCTACAAAAATAAGGATGATAACCTCACTGCAGAAACCCTAATATAAAGTCACTCTTAACTTGTGCCTTCACCGCAAAAATTTTCTAAAAGTTTGCTAACTTGTTCTACTAGGTTTATTTTCATTTTTTGGATGTCTTCTTTGATGATTTTGGTGGCTGATTTTAATCTTGCCATAAAAATTTTGTTACTACCATAAGGCTGCAAAATGCTTCTGCATACAATCTATATGACAACCACAAGTAATTGCTAAAGTCTCATGCTATAAATTGTGAAGTTTCTCTAGTCATTATCTACTTGTTTCAAGACTTTAAGAAGTCTTCTAAGAAGCTATAATAATTTTTCCTTACTCATATATATTGTTATCTATTACCACAAATTAGGGAAAACAAGATTAATTTGTTGATCCAACTAACATATTTCATTGCAAAGTGGTTATACTTGTGTCTCGGGTAGGTACCAATATCTCGACAATTCACCCAAGTATTTGGAAACCTTTAAACCACTTGAGACTCATCTTTGCTTTTCATTTTCCATCTAGATATTTGACCTTGGGGAAATTTTTCTTTCCTTTCCCTTTTTCACATCCATTTTCCCCCTAGGGTCACCGGGATCACCTCCCTAGAGTGACCTAGTCACCCTTGAAGTGCGAAACCTACATCGAGGTGACATTGGGTGTAGTGTTCCATAGTTCTCGCCATTTTGGTGGTTGAGTTGGGATTTTCCCAACCTACAACTTGTGCAATAACAGTACTACATGTTACCTAGTAAATAGATCACCCTCATCAATGTTGGTGGAAAAAAATCTGCATGAGGTATGGACTAGTAAGAAACCCTCTCTTGAACATATCAGAGTGTTTGGTTGTGATGCTTTTGTACATGTTCCAAAGGAAAATAGGAGTAATATGGATAATACAGATGAAAAATGTATCTTTATTGGTTATAAATATGGTATGAACGTTTATAAGTTTTGGAACCTAGAAACTAAGAAGATTGTTTACATCGAGGATGTTGTTTTTAGAGAGTTTAAAGATGTTCCTAAACATGTATTCCTACCAATGCAAGAAGAACCTGAGAAAACAGAGTTTGATTTGGATGATGAAAAATATTAATCAACACAAGAAGATCAATCAGACGAAGAAGAACCTCATACTCCAGTATTGAGGATAGCAATGAGGAAAAGAAGGAAACCAGAAAGGTATAGTCCACCTGATTTTCATGCTAATTTTTCTTTATCTATTACTGATGATGATCCTAGAACTACTAGAACTATCACGAAGTATTTAATTCAAAGGATAGTAAACTATAGAAGAAGTTCATGGTTGAAGAGATGGATGCCTTGGATAAAAATGAGGCATGGGATCTAGTTGAGTTTCCAACTCGAAGAAAGGCCATTGGAAGCAAATGGGTGATAAAAAAAAAGTTGAATGCATAGGGAAAAGTGGAGAAACACAAAGCTCGATTAGTCACAAAAGGTTGTTCCCAGGTAGAGGGAATTGACTTTGGTGAAATTTTTTCTCCAAGTTACCTTCTATTAGATTTATTTTATCTATTGTTGCTACTTTTTCTTTTGAAGTCAAATAGATGGATCTGAAGACAACATTCCTACATGGGTATATGGGAGAAGAAATCTACATGAAGCAACTAGGAGGCTTTGAAGTGAAGGGGAATAAAGAATTGGTATCTTATCTAAATAAGTCACTATATGGACGTGGTACCAAAAGTTTGACACATACATCCTTGTTCTGGAATTTGTGAGAAGCAGGGTTGATCACTATGTATATTCCAAGCATGTTGGTAATCACTTAATTTATGTAGTGTTGTATGTCGATGACATGTTGCTAGTAGGAAATAATATGGATGTTATCAAGGAGGTGAAATCATGTCTATAGTTCAAATTTGACATAAAGGATCTTGGTGCTGCTAACTTCATTAAGAAAATGGATATTAAAAGAGATCATGCAAACAAGAAACTCTGGTTAAATCAGAGAAAATATGTTTATGTTGAGCGCCCTTCTCGGTCGATGAGAAATCGCTCTTTAAACATCAGGCTTTCTGGTTAAGGTTTTTTTCATACTCAATTAGGGTTTTCTCGTCTCGCTATTCTCGGGAGTTGCATTCACTGCCTTTGTAACGTTCACGTAACTTCTAGTCCCATCCTTGGCAACCACAGCGTTCGGTTTCATATCACCTTTAGATGTTTGCAGAAGCCTTCGCTCTCCTTCAGACACATCCAATATGGAAATCCATTCGACCTTCTGAGCAAAAAATCAGAGTCTTAATCATCAGATGACAAAATACGATTATGAGTCGAACTAATGGCTACGATAGAAGCTTGGGCTGAAATATTCTTGACTATAGCCAACCAATCACTGACGAGACCAGATATATTTGGAAGGTATCCCTACAATTTCTGTCTAAGACCCTAATGCGAAGACCTGTCAAGGAAAGTGTAATGGTATCAATCCTCTCGCGCCCAAACTCCTTGCAACATTTGGCGATCAGAGTGGGAGACCTCCATGCTACCTCATCTATGCCTTCCCCCAATTTTGAACCGTGACAGCCCAATTGTCTAGAAATTGACGTCGATAGAAAATGAAGTGTTGTGGTGGTAGTATGGAGAAATGTTGTGTGTGTTCAGTCAATTAGAAGGAAAACCTACCCTTGAAGAACCCAATGCTGGAAAATCCTTGCAACGTATGAGGCAACCCTGGATATGGCGTCTCTCCCTCTCCTTTGTAAGGCCGTGAGAATTTAGGGCATTGAATTGCATTTGAAGGGACTTGGCGACAGGAGGAACGACCTTTTGGAGATAAATTTTTTCTTTGGGCGCGGGATGAACTCTCTGGACGAGAGAAAGTAGTAGAAAACAAACTATATAAAGAGGAAATATTATCTGCACTTTCAGCAGCAACGATCAGCTTCAAAAGTGCCTTCATATATGAAGGGTCCATCACTGAATTTGATCGGTAGGTTCACGATTTTGATGTTGCAATATGCACAATGGTGATTGAACATATGTAGGATGGAAAAACATACGAATTTGGAAAATGTGCTTTGGGTACACTGTGTCTATGCATGTAGATGGTCTTGACACCAAATGTGGAGTGCAATCCCATTCTTCAAAGATCCGTTTCTGACAGTGAAATAGATTATACAGGAGAAGAGCTTACTAAAGATGAAAAATATTTTGTTCAAAATCGTTTGAATGTTTTCACTGCATTCATTCGCCATTGACATTTTGCGTTTATAGTCTTGAAAGTTGACATTATTCAACCACGTTTTTTTATGCCCGTGATCTCCACTCGGTTTTCATTGGCGTCGCGTGCAACTGAATGTTAGCTCCTATATTTGTTTCTATTTAGTCGATGAAGGTTTCAACTCAATTTGGCGCTACCTACCTCGATTTTCGAGGTGCAATTGTGATTTCTAGGTCATCTTTGGCATATGCCACTAATACATGGCCTCTTCATCTGCTTAATCACCCTTCAAACTCGCATGGCCAAAATGTGAGGACGTTGTGTGTCAATAGGCTAGTATTTTCAACAATTTCCTCTACCTTAACTTGTACATCAAGGAAAGAGAAATCCCAACGAGTGAAGGAACATAAAGCCACTTTGATAAAGCTCAAATCTAGATCACACGACGACTGCACATTCAAATCCAAAATCGAGGTATTCTTGCAAACAATCTTTTTGTAAGTTATTCATATTTTTTTGAAATGAAATTTTGTAAATGGGTGCATTTTTGGTAGAAGTTAACTCTCTTCATTTGTTGGCTCTCCATAGTTGAGTTTTCTTTCTAAAATTCCGGGCGGAGTTGCAAAATACCCTTGACGTCTAATTATGTCTATATGGTTCAAGTTGAGGAACTGTCAGAGTTACTGAACATCTAATCCTCTCTTCTATGAACAATACAATCACACTTGACAAAACCACTTTGCAGTCTGTTGTGACTTGCTTGAAAGTTTCACAAGCCAACACAACACTGCTATAAAATCAGACTCGTCTTCTTCACGATGCACTTGAGTGACATAATATTCTACAACATTTTGAACTAGTCCTTGTTCATAACCCTATTTTCAAATATGAAGAAGATGATGTCTATTCATACCAACAACCAATGCAACAACAACTCAATGTGACAACTCTAGATTCAAGTACAGTTCAACTTCCTTTTTCCAAACCAATCATCGGACCTTGGGAAGAATTTAGAAATAACAAGCACAAAACCAATATCAGATATGAAAAGGATGTCACCTTTCATAATCCAGATTACACCAAACTGATCCAGTTTTAGAGTGTTGGACTAATTCAAGAAGGTTCACATTCACCTGCTCCAATTCAAGTGCACATTCAAATATGCCAACATTGTCAGCGAGTTGGCCACATGCAAGATTAATGTTTCATTATTTATCCTTGCGAGCATTATGGAAAGCACAATCGTCCTTCAAATAGGTGTTTCAAACACAACACAATTGCAAGAGTAAAGAACCACTATGGAAGGATGGCTTCTTGGCGATGGTCAACAATAGTCAAGAAGATATGTCAGTCATACAGATGAGTCTATTCTTGAGTATTGAAACATCTTGTAGTGAAAGGATTTGTACCTTCTCATCGTGTCCCTGACAAGGGAGGAAACATCAACGATTGACAGTCAGGCTTCAAGCTTCAAAGTCCCATCAATTGAGAAGTAACAAGCGAGCATGATTGGACCACTTAGTAGAAGACGTAAAAACTTCTGCATGATTATTGGTTTTCCTTAAAACTCTAATTGGTATAATAATTTCAACATATACTACATCACATTTTATGGTCATCTTTAAACCAATATTGAGAGAACTTCCAATTAAAAAAAGACATCATCTTCAACTTCTAGCTAACTTAGGAAATGTTTTAGTAACCATTGAGCCCAAAGTAGGGTTCTAGATTTTGTGGTCATCCTTAAAGAACCATATTGGTTTGTGGTATTCCTTAAAACACCATCACCATTTAGTAGAATACATCATCTTTGCTATCCATTCAGTTTGTGGTCATCCCAAAACCACTAGATTCAGAGAGCACATTTAGCCATCGGTAGATGCACACTTTGAGATTCCAACTTACCACTTTCATATATCATCTCTCATCTTGGACTGACATACACCCCTTCAGATTAATGGGGGGGATGTTGTAAATGTAATTCGTTAGGGTTACCAATGTGACAGAATGTGAACCGTCGAGTGTGTATGAAAATTCATTGGGAGTTCAAGAGACCTTGGATGAGAATCCAATGGTCATAACCAATGTTTATATGAATGTATCATATCAATGAAAAAAGTGTCTCATGCTTATCTTCTAAATCACATTTTTGACACATGTGACCCCTTGTATGAAAAGAAAATAACAAGTGGGAGAATGTTGGGTAGGTGTTATATTCTTTGCATGTGTGTGTGTGGTGGGGGTGCATTAGATTTGACTAATGTGTCTGACGAACCCACCCTAGTAGTGGTGTATGTGTACATGAGGCGTTTCCTGAGGCGATATTTTCTATTTTAACATTTTTCTCTATTTTTAGTGGTTTTTAAATTAATCCAACATTAATGGATTAGGGTTTTGGTAGATGGAAAATACCTAAAATTTTGTATATATTGTATTGTTAATGGTGAAATTGATACAATGAATATTTGACAGGTGTGGCACTAAGGAAGGTTGATATTCTTCCGATTAAGGGTTTCCAGTGTAAATTTTTGTGTACTATGTGTATGGATCATTGATTAATTTATGTTTTGATTAAGAATCTATATGCATTGTTTTACGTCACATGTTTAAAACTTACATGTTCACCCTAGTTTGATTCAAGGAATGAGGGGTCTTTGAATATTCCCATATCGATTTCCACAAAGGATGGAAACTCAAGCTATTCCCCAATGAGGGAGAGCGAGTTATCTAATTTTTCATATGTCCATGGTTCGTAGTGCATGAAATAGTTGACCCTTAACAACTTTCCCATTGTGAGGAAATATTATGGTGTGAAACATAGATGAAGCGACCACCTTCATCGTGTACATGTAGCTATGTCCAAGGAGAATGTTGTAGTCTAAAGGGGGATTGATGACCTTGATCTCAAGAAATACATTTTTTCCTACTAGCTCTATAGGGAAGTTTTGAAATAGGCCCTCGGGTTGAGATGGTTGGCCATAGGCCTGAAGGGTGATAACATAAAAGATCAGCTTGAGGGAGCCTAATTTATGCTAGACATTTTTGAACATAATGCATGTATATGCTCCCCCATCTATAATGCATGAATGGATAGTGATATTTAGGACTATGACAAGGATTTGTAAATCTACCAAAGTTGAGGTGAGGTTCTTAGTTTTCCAATTTGAATGTAATGGGGTGTGAGCCAAAAGGGTCGACTACCCCCAATGCTGATAGTATAGAGTTCCTTTAAGAAGGACAAGTTTGTAAGACATAAAGTGTAGACATGGATGTAAATGACTGAGTTATGTTGTCCATGATGCTATAGTCATGAGTTACCTTTGCATGAGGGTTGTGAGCAATGCATCGTAGAGATGCCTTTGGTATTGTTTAATTAGACTCACCACTAGGATGTGGGATCATCAAAGGTGTACTAGATAATGATTGGGTGTCATCTAATGTGGTGAGAGGGAAATCAAGAAGCATATCATATTGATGGTTGTGATTTTGTAGATGGATATCTATAGAATTCATAGGGATTCTATGACAAGAAGAATTTCCAAATTGATATTGAGCCGGGGTTGGGTATTTTCCTATTGGATAAGAGGAGAGCATAGTCTCTTGTTGCATCGAAACACTCTGTATTGGGGGAAGGGTTTTGTAACATGGCTAGTTTTTGAGTCTGGGGAAAACTTTTCTGAGTAGGTGGGGTACCTTGACAGGTAGGGATCCTAGATTATACATAGACTCCTTCATCCAATTATTGTTTGTGATTTGGGGGAAATGGTGAGAATAATGTCCATACTCACCACATAATGTGTAGGGGGATTTTATTCAAAGTTTATTATTGTTTTTCCATCATTGCTAGATCTTTTTGTTACAAGCATTCTGGTTTATATTACCGACATTAACATTTTCCCCAGTTTGAATATTTTGGTGTTGGGGATTTCTTGTTGTCCCTAGTTGGTGTTTGGTTATTCCTACCCTTCTTATTAGGATTTTTCTACTAGATGGTAGTGTTGACCATGTTCATATGTTCAAATGCTTGAACCTATTTTACTAGATAAGGTTGGACAAAATTTACACGAGCTTTCTATTGGGCCTATTTCCAAGTAGTATTGAGTGGTTGAGAACCAAAGAATGAATAGTAAGGGTTTTTATACCATGGATCCTCATACTGGTTGTATGATGTCAATTATTCTCCACTAAAATTTGGATTAAATGAAGGCCCATGCATATGCAAGTGAATTGCCATACCGAGAGGGGATAAGGGATTCATGGGATGTGTTGTGTTGTACTTCCAAATATTGAAGGAGGGGGGGTTGGTAATGGTCTACCAGATGCATATGTTATGTACATGGTAATAGGATAGCAGAGGGATGATTTGTAAGGGTTTCCATAATGTCGGGTGCCATAAGGAGGTGAAGGGATGCCATATGGGTTGAAATGGGTCATAGACCTAATTAGTTACTTAGCAAAATGGGATGTCCTAGGTTTTTCCTGGCGCAATGGTTGAGGTCAAGGGGTTTTAGGGAGAAATATGTATAGGTATTTGGAATTAGAGTAAATAAAACAAAATTCTTGGGCTTTGGTTATGGAATATTCTTCTGTTTGAGGCATGGAAGTGGTGACATCTTTTGCGATAGGAGAAAAAGATATTTGATGAATTGGTCTAGAAGGTATTTTATAGTAACCTTGATATTACATAATATTCTCTGTCAACACCACTCATGGATATGATCCACGATATGTGTGGAGGTGTTTTGGAGGAAATCGATGAGAATTTCCAAACTAGTGTCATGGAAAACTAGTAATTGAAAGAAGATTAAGATAACTTTTGGTAATGATGCAAGCGTCACATGTGACCCTACTTTATCATATATGTACCATTTTGTAGAGGGACAAGTTAAGGTTCTTTGGAAAATTTTCAACTAGATGGAATCATCAGTGATGTTGTTGGATGAGCACCAAAGATGGAAGGTCATGAAATGATTTTTAGAATCCTGACCCATTATCTCTTCAAACTTTGGGATGTTTGAGGGGATCTTGGTTGGAGTGGACAACCACGTGAGATTGTGTAAGATGGGGTAATTGTTTTTCTTCATTAAATTTGGAATATTCAATGAATCCTTGTGTGGTAGGTTTGGTGTACCTTCCATTTTGGCTATGTTTTGAGGGCTAGTTATTGATGATGAAGTACCATTGGACTAGTTGTTTTAAGTAGTTTTACATAGTAAGGTTGATCCAAGCAAGGATGAACGAAGTATTTCTACACTCATAAGTGATTGTGTGTGGGGAGGATGAACTAGTGAAGTAGTATTGCTAAGAATATCTCCCAACACTTGTGGGAGGCACTCAAAACATATTTAAAACTAGGGTGATAATGGGCCCCTTATCATTCTAGACTAGCAATGAGTGTGTGGTTTGTAAGTGAAATAATGCTAATTTGTTATTTTGAAATGAAATGGAATAATCAATCCAAAGAACAAATATAAATATATTAAGTTATAGTGGACACAACAACATAAATATATCAACATTAAGTGAGGGAGAGAAAAAATAAAATAATGTGTCTTGAAAGACCTAGAATACTTCCTCTCAAAATGTAATTGGATATTCCAAAAACTTCAATAGTGAATATATGAAAGGATTAGTTATCGTGAGGGGTACTGGGGGCATGTCCAAAAGGAATTGGAAACATTTCCCCATAGTTGTTTAACATCTAATCCAAGTGTATTTGAATCCCAAAACCACCACCTCTATAGAAATCCTAGTTTTTAGCCACTAGGTTACTTCAAGTGTGGGTAGGGGAATCTCAGCCTCAAAAAGTGATCACAGTCTGAAGCCTGAAAAGAGATGGGTGGTTCAAGAAGAATCACAAGAACAACCAAAGATGATATTTTACCTCTTGATGGGTATCTCACTTCATTGGTGTATCACACTTGAGGTGAAGGACATTAAAGCATCCTAAACAATCAACTTATAGATTTAAAATTAAAAGTGATGACAGGGGGTTATTTGGATGCCTACCTTGAAAATACTAACATGTACAAAATGTTTGTGTGTGAACTTGCAAAGGAGGATTTTAGTAGGTTCTTTAGAGTTGTGTTTTAATATTTTGGGTTTGGGGTCATGAGAGTATCCATTTAATTTAAGGGTGTGATGAAGGATACCTTAGAAATCCTTGCAATTTTTATTCTCCTAGATCACTTTTGGGTGCAAGAAGAAGAGAATACTCAACAGAGGTGGAATTTGGGTTCCCTAGCATGTGTAAGTGAAAATGTATGAAAATGATCATGAAAAAAATATGTGTGAGTAAAATTGGATCATGTGGACATCATGGGGTCCATTACTTTCTCCTAAATAAACTTAGTTGATTTTTGCAACCTTTGGGAATTGTAAAACTAGCCCTATTTTGGTAAATATATGGAAATTGTCGATTCCTTGTAATGTTTTAAAATCTGTAGTGAATTGTATTGGAACTACTTTGATAAAAATCAAACTGTTGTGGGTTGCAAGAGATATGAACAATGGTGGACCTTTCAATCTTTTAATATCCATAGTTGCATAGATTGCAAACAAACAAAAGATGTGAACATATGGGTGCATTACTACGACTAATTTAATTCCTATGTGTTTTTTTAAAATGGAAAGGGATATGAAGAGATATTTGAATTTTATGGTCTACCAATATCATCCTAAGGTATGAGACATAGAGCATACTAGGTTAATGAGATACACTTCTAGTCCCGAACAATATAAGTGGTAACAATGAAAGAAATATAATTTATAGTTCATGTTCCCTTTAAGAATACATCCACATAGCAAGGAGAATAAACATGGTCCCTTTTAATCCTTTTCCAAACTAATTTGACTATACACCTATGTAAGAATGAACCAACAACTATTGTTTTGAGTGATGCAAAGTGCATAGAAAATAACTCTTATCCCTTACAAGAAAATTGAAGTGAAAATCAACCAAAACATTATGAGAAAGCGAATCTTCATGTGTTTCTTTGGTGACATAAGAATATATTTTGTAGTTGAGAATGGGACAATTGCAAGATTTGCATGGCTCTACGCGTCATTTCTTTCAAAATCTACACACAGTTTTGTACCATGGAAAGAAGAATTCTACTCGAATGGGTGTCGAAAAATTTGGTTTATTACCTTGAATAGGATGGTTTGGTAGTATGAAAAACAAGATAAATGATAGAAAGAGATCCATCAACCTAGCAAAAGATAACTATGATTTACAATTTGAGTCTCAGTCACTAATTTGTTTGGTTGTTTGAGTCACTTGGGTGAGAAAAACAATCTTTTGTGTATCTAGTATGAAAGATAGACAACAATTAAATGTTTAGGATTATTCCATACCTATAAACACCATTTAAAACACACGAAAAAAGGGAAATAAATAGACAAAGACCATGGAAATTACATCAACAATAACATTGTAAGAAAAACTAATTATATACCACTGGAAAGACTTTGTTGTTACACCATAGAGGATTGGTGAGTTCAAACAGGATCACCTTTAATCCTTGGTAGGGTGTTGTTGTGTTCCTTTGGGATTCCCTTATCTCTCTTATACAATAAGTGTGCAAGAAATCCACAAAGGGAGTAGATCAATGAAATATATATGTGCTAAGGATGCACCAAATGATGGCTTGAGAATGTGGTTCTTAAGGATCATTGAAGAAGCATAACCTTGCATAAAATTTACTTGCTTGAACATTTATTCATGACTTCTATTTATAGCCAATATTCAATATTAATTTCATATAGCCCCAAGTGTGAATGGTGCAACTTGGGATGTGGTTTTCCATACCTTGAAGAAACATGGAACCACTAAAATAATATATTTCAATAAGCATGGAGATTGAGGATGTCTAGTACCTCTTATTAGGAGTACCCTTGATGGGATTTTTACCATTAATTATGGTGTGTAAGGTTGATATTTAATTTTGATCCAATTTGTGCATATTTCGAAGGAATACCCACATAGGCCTACAATGATAACGTACAATCCACACTGCAAAGTTGCATAGATGCATAAAAAAACCACTTTATATTTTTTGTGTTCTATTGAGGATGGTGTATTATTTCTATGAATATAAATTTGTTATATTGTATAGTTGACGCATGCGATGATCACATGTAAAACTTTGTGAGTGATTTCTAGGTGATAATACTAGGGGAAATGTACATGAGTAGGAGTGGTATTTACAAGTGGTTTCAGAGGGCTAAATATGGTTTCCAAAACCATTTTGACATTGTCTTGAATTTGGAGGGAGACACATCTCACTCCAAGGTTCATTTCATGATGAAAAGACCTTGTTATTGGTTGAGCATTTCCCATCGTGACATTAATGTGGATTGTTGATTCTGATTAGCCTCCACCATTAGATCATTCATAGGAAAGTTACATCATTATTGACTGAGAAATTCCAGTCCCCCAAAAAATATGGACTATTGATTGCAATGAATGTTAGATGTCATATATTTCAGAGGAAAGTTTTTGCAGTAAGGGCCGAGAAATGGTCGTTTTGAAATCAATTTAGGTTATCGATGGTGTTGAATATCCATCATTGGATATTATAGGATGCAATACATACACGTCGATCACATTTGGATCTAAGATTAATCTTTGTCGTCAGATATGATCAATCTCAATCATTGGATATTTTAGAGGTAAGTTATCATGTTATTGACCAAGAACATATCGATTCAAAATAAATATGGTGTGTCAAATCAAAGGGACCTCCACCATCAGATCTTAGCACTAGATCAACCAAGGATAATGTGTCATGTGGAGGAGGTAGGGACAAAAAGGGACCCTCTCTCTCATACATGAATAAAATAGTGCTAGGTGGTGGTAAAATACATAAAGGTGCAAGAAGACCATGAAGTTTATAAAGAAGAGAGAGAGAGAGAGAGAGAGAGAGGGAGAGAGAGGCTAGGGTTATCCATGAAGGTTGAAATGGTAGGTCAAGGATGAATGAGAGGGATAGGACACATAGAAATCAAATATCACATTAGTACGCATGTGTGATGCCACATCATAAGGGATACCACATCAATAGTCTAAACAAAGTTATCGACTTAGAGAGAACTGTGACCTCAAAATGAGAACTCTAACCGTTAAAACCCATATTTTTGCATTGAAAACATGAAAATCAACCCCCAATTCAAAAAATGGTGCTACCAGTATGTTATAACCCTAAATTGCACCATACATGCATACCTGGCATCATGCCATCTTACTTGTTATTTTTTCCAAGCCATTACTGAGAAACTCTTCTTAAAAACACTATTTTTGAAGATGTATGTGCTCTGCACCACTACTGTCCATGTACACATGCTTGTTGCACCACTACAACTCACATACATATGCAATATGCACCATTACAGCTCGTGTTTACCCACAAAATTTACAAAAATAAAAACTTGCAAGGAATTTGTTGAGATTACGGGCTATTGGGTAGTTTCCCAACTGTTCCACCACCTATAACCCATCACCCAACCTAATAACCATCCTTTTGTCATATAAAAGGAGGTGTTGGGGTCTCTTTCCAAAGCTAAACATACGAATAATGAAATTCTGCCCATTTCACTTTGCCCCCTTGCCCGAAGAATTTACAGCCACATTGTGAGTTTTGAGCCATAATTCCCTATTCTTTCCTTTTTCCTCCATTGCAAGCCTAATCCATTCCCTAGAGAGAGCTGAAGAGGAGAAAGATACGTGGAAGCAGTTGGAGCTTAGTAAAGAGGATCCCAAACCAAGTTCAAGGAGCAGTTGTCGATCTCATTGTAAGTAACTTTGTGAGATTAATAAACATAAGTACTTTTTCTGTTATGCCATATGACGTGTTCAATCTTCATGTTTGATTCATGTTTTATTATGACATCTAACCCACTAATTCATATATAAGAGGCATGTTCATAGTTATTTGTTTGTCTGTTTGTGAATGCAGGTCGGCCTTGGGAGGAGACTTGTAGTCAAGGAACAACCGAACACAAAAGGATCGACACCAGATGCAGAGTTTACGGTAGAGTTACCAGATCCTTTTACTTTGTGTTTTATGCATGAATGTGGGGTATAGTCGGGGTAGTTGATAAAAAGTAGGAGACTTTAGACGGTTAGTTCTGCCTACATGTTGAACCCTAGTGTAGTCCATAGGGGGGTTTTCCCACTAAAGCATGGTAGAACCATTTTTTTAAATGGGGTCAAAATTACAACATTCTTCAAACATGGCCTTCGAAACTTAGACAATAGCTCATAAAAACCTTAAAATCAACACCTAAATCAAAAAGTGATGCTATATATAAAAAAGGTTTTTTCCTAAACGTGAAAATCATAGCTATTTACGACCTAATTGAAATTGTGACATTGACAACAAATCCCTATGTAAATAAACAACCCAAAATTGGACCCCAAATGGCCACTTGAAAATTTATTTACAATTTTTTTTTAATTTACATTAAAAAATAAATAACTAGAAAGAACAAAATCTTCCCAAATAAATTTTTTTTTAAATCACAAAAAAACACATTTAAAAAATATATATTCAAAATTCAATTTAAAAAAACTATTAAAAACCAAGGTGAAAAAAAAATCTAAGAAAAGAAAAATTCCACTAAAAACAATAATTAAAAAAAAATTATATATTTTTTATAGAAAAGAATTATTAAAAAACCTTTAAAAAGTAATATAAAAAAAAATAATAATAATTGAAAAAAAAAATAACAAAATTAAAAAAAAAAATTCTAAAATAAAAAATATTCAAATTTAAAAAAAAAACTTAAACTAAAACTTTAAAATTAAAATAAAATTAAAATAAAATTAAAATAAAATTAAAATAAAATAAAAAATATATATTTTAAAAAAAATATTTAAATGAAAGCAAAACAATTTTAATAAAATAAATAACGAAAGAATAAAAATAAAATTTTAAAACCAATTTATAAAAATAGAAAACCAATTTGTTTTTTTTAAATTAAAAACAATTTTACAATACAAAATCTATCAATTTTAATTGAAACTAAAGTAAAAAAATAAATAAAAGCAAATATAAAAAAATTTAATAACAATTAAAACAAAAAAAATAAAAATAAATAAAAGACGATTTTGTAATTGAAATAACATAAAATTTAAATTAAAAAAGAAAAAAATTACAAACCTACATATTATTGTAGTGTCGTGGGAGGAGATGCCCGACATCGCCCCCCATGACACCAATGGTGCCCAACCAACTCACGTGGGTTGGTTAGGCATGATGGGTGTCCTGGGGGGCAATGAAGGGCATCGCCTGAGGCCCCACATGCTAAGCCTTGGCCCTGTGGGACTAGGGATTATCCCCTGGGGGCTGGGGTTATGCTCGAAATCACCCCCCATGACACCCATGATGTCAGGTGCCATGGGGGGTTATGTCAGGCATCACCCCAACCCCCACGGGAAAACGTTGGCCCCGTGAGACCAGGGATTAGCCCCTAGTGGCTGGGGTGATGCCCAACATCACACTCCATGGGCTCCCATCACAGGTGCATATTTGTTTTTTAATTTGTTTGTTTTTTATAAAAGTTTACATATTTTTATTTTTTTTAATAAGAAAATTAATTGTTTTTGTCATTCTTTTATTTTTTATTTTTTATTTTATATATTAAATTTTGTAGTTTAGGTGTTTTAAGTTTTTTTCTTAATAGATAATTTTAATTTTTTTTTTTGTTTTTTAAACCTTTCTAAAGTTTTTGGGCCATAAATTTGTTTTTTTATCTTTTTTTTTTGTATTTTTTTCTATTTTAGCTTAGTTTATATATTTCATTTATTTTTTGTTTTTTTCTTCTTCTTTAGTTTTTCAAGTTTTTTCTTTAGTTTTTTTATTATCTAAATTTTATTTTTAATTCTTTTTTTATTTTCAATTCTTTTATTTTTCTTATTTTTTTTTAGTTTTTAATTTATATAAAAAAAGAATTGTATTTTTTTGATAAATAATAAAAAATAGTGTTATTTAACTACAATGTTTTTCTATATATTGAAGTAAATGTAAAAATGTGTTAACAAATAGGTTTTCCACTATATTTTAAAAGTATGGAACAATAAATTACTTAAGGAGACATAATTATATGAAAAATCATAACTTCAAAAAAAGTAAATGGTAAATAATATTTTTAAGATTGAAAGAAGCATGAAAAAATGACTAAAAGCACTGTTGAGTAAAAAAAATAATAAATTTGAAAATAGATGAAAAATAAGCATTTAAAAAAAATGTGGAAACATTGTGGATCAAAAAAATTGAAATATTGAAAAACCACCCAGGAATGGAGAGGGGGTGCTACCAGTAGCACCATTTTTAAAAACGAGGTAAAAAATTGGACCCTCCAAAAAATGAGGACTCTATAGAGTTCTCGTTAAGATGGTAACTATATTTAGAGATAACTTTAAGTTTTTTTTGTTTTTTTTTTTGGAGCCAAAATATTTTTTTGACCATAATATGAGTAGGTTAACTCAAAATCGGATGAAATTTCAAGGGTAGGTATGTAACAGAGAGGATTACAAAATTTCCAATGGCCACTAGCCATTTCTACTCCAGTTTTCCAGAAATTGCATATTAGCGATATTTTAAGAATAGGGTGGTACTCATTGGAAAGGTTCCTATTGTAAGTGAAATTTGGATAGAAGGGAATAGAACCAGACATGAAAATACAATGGATATTTTGGCCATATTCTAAAGGGATTGGAGTGGAGGTACCAAAAAATGCCAAAATCCACTATTTAGAGTTTCTTTTTGGGGATTTTTAAGAGCTTTAGAGGAGAAAAATGAAACTCGGATAAAAAATCTCAAAAAAAAATTAACTCAACATTTTACCTCCTTAATTAGATAGAAACATTTGTCGTATTGGAGATTTCACATTTTTTCTCTATTTTAGAGATAGCTAGTTTGGCCAAAAATTCTAAGTCTGGATAAAGTTATAAAGAACAAAGTTTACAATTCCAAATGGATGCAAATAAATACTCACAATTAGAAATTCTATCTACACCCTCTACAATGTTTTTCCTAGTTCTTCTTAGATTTTCTTCTATAGGTGGTAGAATTTCTTGTTAGAGATTAATTGTAACATACTTGAGAGGTGCAAAAAAAGGGAAAAATGGATGAATTCAAATAGCCATAAATTTCATCTAAGAGCTCATAATTGAGCATGGTTATATTCATTGGAAAGGTAATACATAGGATAACATGGTAGAAAAATTAAATTTTGAATATATGTATTTGGTTGTTTCAAAAAGTTGTTGAAATAGGACCTGTAGGCCTATGTGAGAAAGGGAACTGTTATTGGTGGAAAATTTCCAAAAAAAAAATACTTTTGGAAAAAGAGTTCCACATGATACAAGTATATACTAGAAATGAAAATTGAGACTTCTATAGGCTATAAATATTTCACAATAGTGCATGAAAAGTGATGCAAAGGCACATTGGAGGTGTAAGAGAATGGAAACACAATACAAAATAAAATGGTGAGTACTTACCAATGAGGTAGTGTTTTTAGTGAACATGAACACTCAAGGAGAGAGTTTTTTGTCAAGGTGATCAAATGATATGAATGAATATTGTTAAGGTATGTTTAAGATTTAATTCTAGGTTCATTCAAGAAGAATTAAGGCACCGAAAGCTTATTTCTTGAATGAGAATGCATATAGAATAATTCTTGTAAATGGCAAGTGCAATTTATATTATAGTATAAGAGATGGAGAATGAATTAGTTATTGTAGCTGAGTATTATATAAAGATCCATACAAGCTCTTGGTTATCATGTTTGAATATTTTATGTTACATGAGAATATTTGGCCAGGGTATGGAATGCACCTACATGAAGAGAAGAGATAAGAGGATCATGACCTTTGTATATATTTATGGTGTATAATCAAGTATCGATGAAAAGAGTAAGGATCCTAGAAAAATCAACAGATTAAGAATGCCATCAACATGCATAGGAAAATAAGGTAAGTTTCCTTAAACCTTATATATAAAGTAACACAACTAAGTGATAATGATTGCCACAATGTATGATTGCAAATAAAAAGATGATGGAGGTTGGTATGGTAGAGACAATCTATCAAGGAATAAAAGAACAAGAATATCATGAGGTGATGTGTGGCTCATGATATGGGAAATACATCTTTTTGAGAAACTATATAGAGCTTCGGAAGCATTGCAAGATAAATACCAACAACTTTTCTCTAAATACTTAGAGTAGTAAATCCATTTATGATATTGGAGTTCATAGTGGAAGCATGATACAAATGTAAAGAATTCAATGAAAGAAAATAATGAACCTTCATGCACTTAAAATGTTCCAATGGGGGAATAAATCACACCATTATGTATGGATGGGACTCAAAGGATAATACATACTTCAATATAAAAGTTATCCAATGAAGTGAAGTGAATTTTAGAATTAGACAAGTGCATGGATAATTAGAGAGCATGTAAGAATATGATGTAATGAGAATGCATAAGCTGACTAGAAGATATTACAACACCATGGAAATAATTTCAGCACTAAATAAGCAGGATTGATGAAGTCAAGGATGAGATCAAAATGGAAAAAGAAGAAGAAAACAATTAATAATATTATAATGTCAAATGTCAAGTGGAAGTAATATAAATTGCAACACCATGAGGGTTGGATGGTTCAAACAAAGTAATCTTGGGAAATATTGACCCATAAAATGAAGTAAATAATGAATACATAATCCCAATATGACAGATTTGTTGGAAATGTAAAGGGGCCAAGTGGTAATTGGATGGAAAGTGTTCAAAAAAGAAAGAAACATTGCACAAAGTGAGAGTACAGAATATGCAAGAATCCAGTGGGATTTGAGGATAGCCAAAGATAGCAAAGGGAGTTGGAAAATGCTATAAAATGTTAATGATACCACTGTAGAAAGAAATGAGGAAGATGGGTAGCAAGGAAACCATGTTAATGAACCGTAATTTCTAACATTTTCTCTTTCCGTAATGATACATTTCTCAATATGTTATTGAGGACAAATTTCTAACATTTTCTCTTTCCATAATGATAGATTTCTTAATATTGATAAACATGATATATATGAAATAGTTTTAAATCATATGTGTAGTTTTTTGTTATAAATTCAACAAATATTTTATTATATTTGAGTGTGGATAATGAGTGTTATGTAACCTGGAAAAGTTGATAACATGGGTGAAAATGCTAATGATACAACTACATATGATGGTCATCCTATGAAGAAAAAATGATGATAATAAAATGATGATCAAGACGTTGGTGAAGGGAACCTGTGAGCTTTTCACAAAAACCAATTGTATCCATGCAAGTATGGATTGGTATGCTTATGTTGCTTATATGTTGAAGGGAATTTAGGTGAGAATTTACTCAACTAATATTTGATATTTGAATTGATGTGTTATTTGATTTGAATGTATCTATGAGAATGATATTCCACTAATGTGTTAAAGGTGGAAAAAATTTGGTATATTAAATTTGTTTAACATTTGAATGAATTCATGTAAAATAAATGACATATCAGGAGATATAATCTTGATATGGAAGAAAATTAAAATAGAGCTAGCCATGTGTGAGGCCATAGTGTGGTTGAATATGGAAAGGACATAGCACTATACAAGTGTCCAATTGATACAAAAGGATATAGTAATGATAACAGAGATCTAGGAGGATATAGAATGCTCATAGAGGTCCAAGGGGATCCATAATGTTCATAGAGGTTTAGGAGGATCCAGAACGCTCATAGAGGTCAAAGAGGATCCAAAATGCTCACAATCAAGGAGGATCCATAAATACTACAAATTTTACCATATCAAATGATCTAAAAATTTCCATCAATGCGTAGAGATTGGTGATAGCTTTCCAATGGCGCAAACATCACCTCAAACTGAGTTCGTATGCAAAAGATATGGCTGGTCAAAGTTTAAGTCAACTAGGGAAAAACAGAAAAGTCAATAAGGTCAAAGGTGACACGTGTCGCTACTGCAAGAGTGAAACATGGTATGACGATATAGGCCATATAGTTCTAACATAGGTGACCTCATATGGAGACACGTGGAAGGAAGGTGATGTGGCATGTCCAGTTGGCAAAGTGACTTGGCCATTCAAGTGGACCAATTATGTGTTGATACCTAGTAAGGGATAGACCAATGAGAGACCTCTATCTAGTGACCTCCCATTGGCCAATTATGGTTTATGTTTATTAAAAATTTGGGAGTTGACGGGGGTCGAAACCATTACCTCCAAAGACCTTACACAAACCCCCTTTACCATCGTGGCATCGCATGAGACTTAACTTGTATATGGAGCAAGTTTTATTTAAAGTGGCATGCTATGTTAAATAAGGTTCAAAAGGGTCAAGAGCCTAGACCTTGACCCATATCATATGCCATGCAATATAACCATGACCAAAGTTCACGGGAAGGGGGTAACCATATGCCACCATAACCACATAAAAAACCAACCCATCATATTAATATATGATTCAAAACATAGCATAACAACCCACAGTTAGTGGGGATGGAACTGACAACCTTCGCTAAATTTAGCCAACTTTTTAACCAATGCCCGATTGGTTTCTGATGTTACGGGATACCACTAAACTTAGAATTAAGTTGCCACAACTTTCACGTGGAGGTTCGAACTTAGGCCTATATATGGATTCACATTCCAAGACAGGAATAGATCCCAATGTTGGAATGTAACCCAATGCAAACAAGGATCCCATGTCCAAGTACGGTAGAGGAGCCTAATTTGGTATTGTCTTGATATACGTGCCATGAGGTATATCGTCTAAACATAGGCATGTTTATACTCATCTTCTCGATTTCTCATGAGGATTATGAATTTGAGGTATATTTTATGATCAAATGACATTTGTAAAAGTCTTAGTCCATATTTCCATTAATGTACACCATAGTGCATCATTTGACATGTAAAGAGGGTGAAATAGAGCTAGTTCAAAATTTGGTTGACTTTATACTCATTTTTCTCATAATATTGTAAGGAATTCAATGGTAAATTCCTTTCTTGAGTTTGAGCAGTGAAATTAAAGAGATTTCTTCAAATTGGATTTTGTAAGTCCATATTGTAATGTAATTTAACATTTTGAGATTATGAAGAACAATATCACTATATAAAGAGGACTTGAAGATGAAGTAATACATGTTATCAATATATATATATATATATATATATATATATATATATATATATATATATATAATTTGATTTCCTTTATTCTCTACTTTGTCATCTCATAAATATTCAAATTAATCATTAGTTTATAAGATTTTGGATCAAAAGCACAACATCATTTTTCTGCAAATCATCTCAATATGATCAAGAATTAATTTTGAATCAGGTTAGATGCTATATGTATATTTTAAAGGAATAAGTGGAATATAAGGATTTTTAAATCAAGTGGTATCAGAGCAAGGTTGGATGTGAATTTGCAAGCTAGTGATGTGACAATATCCAAGACTTACGTTGGTGAAGATTTTGAGGACTCTTATCAAGAGGAAAAAATGAGTAAATCTCTCATGGATTTGAGGTTGCAGAAGAATATTAATTGAAAGATCCAGAGGGAGAATTCTAAGTTAAGGATGCAGTTGAAAACTCTCGAGGAAGAGAATAAGAATATGCAAGACCGAATGATATGTCATGAGGAATTCCATAGAGGTATTTTTCATGAGTTGGAAAGAAAGTTGCAGACCAAGAATCAAGTACTGGCACCATCAACATCAATCCATGAAGATTGGTAGGATGACAATTTAAAGTATCCAATGCAAAAGGGACATCTCTTTCAAAAATAATGATCGATAAAGATGAGTCCTTGCATTATTCTTTTTCCCATAAAGATGGAGAATGCTCGAGTATGGTTGAAGCAAAGAGAACTTCAGATCAAGAGGTATTTCATAAACAATTAGTCTTACCTTCCATTCCGGAGAAAGGTAACATGTGTTAGACATCTCCTGATAAATATGTGCACTCTAAAGAAGGAATGAAGATGTTTCCTACTGGTAAATGGTCTATGTATCCATGTGCTTTCTGTGGAACTAGTAACCATGACATGAAGAAATTTCAAATAAGACAATCCATGAAATAAAATCCATCCAAGAAGAAGGTTAAAGATAAAGATCATTTTTCAAATAAAAGGAAAAAGGGGAATGACAAGAAGGGATTGTAGTTCCAATATGGGAACAAGATACTCTTTTGTTATTGTGGTAAGAGTAGACATCAAATCGAGAAGTGTTGGACACTTTATCCACACTTATGTTTGAAGTAGAACCAGAAAGATGCAAAGACACTTGCAAGAAGACAAGCAACAACCCCATATGAA
This sequence comes from Picea glauca, assembly GCA_000966675.3. NCBI lineage: Eukaryota > Viridiplantae > Streptophyta > Pinopsida > Pinales > Pinaceae > Picea > Picea glauca. The sequence goes on from JZKD02S1687072.1 coordinate 591,960, forward strand.
GTTAATAATCTTACTGAAATATTTGAGAAAGAATACTTCCTAGTGGTTGGAATTAAGAAAGTGATATATGAATAAATCGAGGAATGGTTCCTGGACAGTGGCTCATCTTGCCTGTAACATGCAAAATATATATAATATGAAGTGATAATAATAATAATAATAATAATAATAATAATAATAATAATAATAATAATAAATAGTTAATAATTGTCTAAGGGACACATCCTTTCATGGATGGTCACCACATGTGCCTTTAGGTCCTATATATATTTGGCACTCTCATTGTACATATATTCCTCATTTATTAGCTATTTTATCTCATTATATACATTCTTATCCAATATATATTCTTGTCCTGTATGGATTACAATTATGTATTCCATTTAAGATGGATGTTTGTTGTAAGAACTGAATTGGTTCTTTACATTGGTATGATAGCAAGTCTGATCCCATCCTTTGGCTGCCAGACCTGTGGTCAAAATTTGGTTGCCCTTGGAAATGTCACTGTAGGTCTTTGGCCACTCAAATTTTCAAGTTTTTGGAACTTTGGTCTTTGACCAAAACCTGGCCTTTGACCATTCGAAGTTAAGAATTACTCCACTACCAAAAAAAATAGAAGAAATACCAGGTCATATTGTTGCTCGAAGAAAAAAGAAAAAAGAAAAACCATAAAAAAAATAAAAAAATAAATTTTTTCTTAAGGTGCACATGAAGAAGTATAAGTGCACACCAAGATGTTTGAAGGAAATATTTTAGATTTGACATTAGTTAAGTTAATTGTCATTTACAAGTGAGAAAAAGTTTCAAAGAAGAGGAAAAGTGAATATTTTATTTTTACCTATGGAGATTTACCATTCCATGGATTTGGAAAGCCATTGGCCCATGGTATTCCATAGCATATATAATATATATGTGTATGTGTATTTACCTCTAAATAAGTATTTCACAAAACTTAGGGTCGCGTTTGTTAAGCTCTAATTGCCGCTAACAAATAGTCAAGAGTATAAAATGGATTTATAATGTACTTTTTATAAAGTTTAAAAAAGATTAAGTCATAATTTTTGAAGAAAATAAAGTGAAAAGAATATTAAAAGGAGTAATAATTAAAAAAAAACAAGTAAAAGAAAAAACAAAAAATTGGATTTTTTTTTAAAATGGGTTTTTGGAATTCATAAATTTATCATTTATAAAAAATAAATACGAAGTGAGCTATGACATCTATAAAGAAAACATTTTCGGCAAAATGTCCTTATTGTGCAAAAGAAGAAGAGTATGAAAGGGGCATTATGAATGGAACTTGCCCTTGTCCATATTGTAAAAATATTTTTACTTTAGTAGAAAATCAAGGTGAAACACATTGGGGAGTGAAAATAAAAGAATTATAGAACCAACTAATTCATTATCAATAAAACAACAAAAATTTACAATTTCAAGTTGGGTTGTAGCAAATGCAAAAAAACCAAGAAGAGAGACAAAAACAAAATCTTGATGGAAAATTACTAGAAAAATACAAAGACATTTCTTACTTAGAAAAACATAACCAAAATTTATTGGTAAAAATAAAGGATGCAAAATATAAGAAGCAAAGGGATCAAAAGTTAGAACAATCTAATCACGATCTCATTAAGAAATTAATAGAGAAAGATGAAGAGAATTGTCGTTTAAAGAACCATAATCAAAGCTGGTTGAACAAATCGAGAAGTTAAATAATGAGAAGAAATTATCTGAAAAAGATGAAGAAACCTCTTGCCTAAGAATACTTAATCAACAATTGCTTTCATAGATTAAAATTTTAAAAAATGAAATAACAAAAAATTTGGAATCAAAAAATGTAGACGACAAGTTAGGAAATAAGGAAGAACTTTTATGTTTAAGGAGACATAATCAATACTTACTTACCCAAATTAGAAAGATAAAGCATGATAAGAAGTCTTTACAAGAAGAGCTAGATCACAAAGAAAGAATGACTAAATCAATTGAAATAGAGAAGAGCCTTCTAGTTCAAAAAATCCAAACCTCAAAGAAAGAAGCAAACACTGATCCAATTGAATTACCAGAAACATCAAAAGTTGAAGAAAGATCAAATAAATAATATTTAGAAGAGATTTGGGTCCCTTATCATCATCCCAATCACAAGATTTGTTACGACCAACAACAAGGTCAAGAGTAATATAAACAATGTTCTTCTTACCAACAACTAAACTACAATATTGAAAAAGAACGAAGACAAAATCGACAACTTGTATGGAAGCCTAAAATAAGAAATCCTATCCGAACAATCAACCATCAAACAATTCCAATGAAAGTAGATTTGGGATGGATCACTTCCAAAAAGATGCAACATATTACTTGAAGAATTAAAAAATTATATCGTTTTGTTTAGTCAAGCATCGTAAATACAAAAATAAATATCATGGGAAGTTAGTTCGAGTTAAGACAAGAGACATGTGCTTCTCTAATCATTCTTTGAGGACAAAGCATTTTTCAGGGGAAGGCAATGTAGCATA
>JZKD02S1687072.1:594508-611325 GCA_000966675.3 Picea glauca
TAAGTGATAATAATCATAAATAATAATAATAATAAGTAGTAGTTATTAATTTTCTAAATGAGGCATCCTTTCAAGGATGGTCACCACATGTTCCTTTAGGTTATCTATATATTTGACACTCTCATTGTACATCTATTCATCATATATTATCTATTTTTGTAACGAACCTCCCGTTTCGTTATGACAACAAGCCTCACATAACAAGTGCAATTTTTTTTTTTGTGTGTGTAGAAGGGTAATAAAGAGATTATACTCAATGTCGCAACACGACGATGAACATGACACATGCAACTCACGCGACAACAAAATAATGACCTAAGAAGCACATCAAGCACCTGGAAGCAATGTACGACAATCAACCAACAAAGAATAAGAATGACTGCCTACCCGTCCTACCCTGCAATAGTTAGGACCTCCAGGACACATAAGCAATGCTCAAGCCCAGGTTCCCATTGATTTTGAACATTTAAGGTCTCAAGGCTGGCGACTATTCTAAGGAACAAGAAGGTGTCTACATCCCACCTGACATAAGCAGACCAATCCTACTAAGCTAAGGACAATCATCCTAACAACCTAACGCACCCAAATTTAATTACACAAGTAACTAGAACCCTTATGGTAAGCAAACCAAGCACATCAAAAGTTTACAAAACCAAGTACAAACATTAATTATAATGAACAACCACACCCTCAATGGCAAGCACAAGATAAAAATAACTTTGTCAACAACCAACCATCAATCTAGGCTTAAAGGTCAATATCTATGGGTTAAATTGGCGTTAATTATAGATCAAATAACCAGTCTAAATTTCCATTAGTCAAGGAGTTACCATTCGAACTTGACATGAATTATGACTCAAATTTAGCGAGCCTGAGTTCCAGTTAGACGATATCTATAAATCCAACTAACATCAATTACATATCTAAATTAGCCAGTCTAAGGTTTGCAATATAGTATTTAATATCCTTACAAATTTTAATATTAATATCACCTAAATGGACAATTCTATACTTATCCACATCTCCGTCCAACTAGTTATTACTTGAATAATCATATTAACAATCTTAAAGTATTTTTCACTCGCTATAAGGAATAAGGTAATTCCTATGTTTATGTGCAAATGTAGCCTCTCCTCTCCACATATGAACCTACCCTTTTTAAGAAAAACACTTCCAGATTTATCCAATATTGAAATATATAGGTCATTTTTAAAGGGAAGATCCACACTAAGAGACTAGGCACTGAATTCCCCACCTCAACACCATTTTATAGTATCAGGAGGAAGATGAGATAGTTTCATTTCAAAACATCGTTTAATAGGAACAGAAAAGCAAGGCGTTGAGATCCATAGGTCTTTTAACGCTAAGGAAATGACCGTAGATCAGGCTCCTGGCCGACTGTTCAGGCGAGGACTAGTGAGCTAGGGATGAAGGCTAAACAACCAAGAAGGTCACACTCAACACAATAGGGTGGTCAAGACGTGCGGGGAAAATGAAGGCCATGGAAGTAAAAAATCATTGAGCTAGGCTAAGAAAAGTTCAGTCATCAATCTAACATTCGATTGACTTATCTAATCAACATGCATATCCAAGCATAAAACCTACAACATCTATTATACAAAATGAAAAGAGAGTATCGTTGTCTGATCGTCCACTCTGAATGACGTCCCATGTGCTCCGTGCAACCCCCGCTTGCCAAACATCAAGACTTCACCAATACCTCTCAACCAATGATAGGGGTACTCTTCTTTCCCCTTAGCCCCTCGAGCCGTAAAGGGGCCACACACACTATCCAGAGATTTCAACTAGCTCCCAGCTCACCTTGCAAGGCCGAGCTACCACTCCTCTCTGAGCTGGGTATCCCAACTCCGACAAGTAAATCAGTGAAGATGATATTTCTGCAGCGTAACGTTATGCAAATAGAAGATGGGTCTTCATCCTTCTCATACTTTCATTATATAGAGTTTCAAACTCCCTTCTTTCCTAAAATCTCATTTAATTAAATTTTTTAAAATAAAATCCTAAAAATTCTTCTCCGTACAAGTGTCACCCATCACTACATTCCTCCATTATTTAATTTCTTTAATTAATTAATTATTTTATTTCCCTCACCCACCTAGAGTTACTCCTAGAATCACTCTTAGGTGTCCCCAAATTCCCTTAAAGTTTTTTAAAGGCTTTCCCTATTATTAAATTGCCAATTCAATTTAAATTAGAAAGCTCTTAAATGATAGATTCTTTACTAAGTTGACTTTCCACTTTTTCCCTTAAGTTCCCCTTTTTCCCTTTTTGTGTTTACCTCTTTTCCTAGTTTCCTAATATTTTAAATTTTTCCTCTTTCCCCTTTTTACTTAGAACTCAAAAAGGTAGGTGTGGAAATTAACCCTTTTTCCCTTTTCTTATTTAATTAGTATATTTTAATTTATCAAGGTAATAAAACAATTAATTCCCTTTTTAAATTTTAATCCAACATATTTTTTTTGAAACAATTTGTTTCGTACCCCCTTCATGTTATAAGATTTAACGAAGATCATAATTATTATTCATGTGGTTTTTATTTTTATTATTATTTTATTTTTTTATAGAGAAATAAATTTTTACCACTAGCATAGTTTAGACTTAATCCTTAAATTTTCGTATTGGGCGACATTAAATTAGGGATTTTTAAAAAAAATACTTAACACATTATTCATCCTAAGGCCATCTATGTTCATTCCTCTATCATCAACAATGCGACGTGCCCTTCAGGACACACTAGGTGCTCCAAGGGTGCCACTCACCTCATATGTTCCCTTGTGCGATGTTCCCTTCAGGACGCACTATGTGCTCCAAGGGTGTCACTCTCCTCTTGACTGACTTGGTAGACATCAATAATCCCTGGAGTCAATACTCCACCAGGTGAACTTGTGGGAGACTAAGGGATTCTAAAGAATAAGGCCCCCGCCTTATTGCGCGCCCCTTAGAATCATCGTGAGCGACTATCGTAGTCTACCTTCACGACATTGTGGGTGCTCTCGAACTAGGTAATCGTTAACCTACAATTCGATCCATGGTGAGAGTTCTAGTAGGTTGTGGAAGGGTTGTTGTCCACACCTCTCCCTCAACATCTCTGGTAGTCATGCGTGACCCCTTTAATCCACATGTGAGTCTAGTCAACAAGCTATCGTCAGCCTGCATCATCAACAAATCATGTCATAACATATCCATATCATATCATCTAATCAGATGCACTAATATCACAGTAAAACAATCAAACCCCAATGGTACACTCCCTAACTCGATCTGGAGTCCAAGGGTTCCAATGATGCCTCTTCATCCTCGAGGTCCAAAATCCTACACACTCAGTAAACCGAGTCAATAAAACCTGTCTATGTCAATGCATTAAAACAACATGTCATCAACCCATAACGCCTCATAATCAAAATCAAAAGTTTTAATAGCATAATAATCTGGATCACTTGCGAGCAAGTGTCCTCAAAGAATAAGTTTGCTCAGTGCGCCAGAGAAGGATGTTACAATTTTATCTCATTATATACATTCTTATCCAATATGTTTTCTTGTCCAATATGGATTATAGTTATTTATTCCATTTATGATGGATGTGCGTTGACTGAACCATATTGGTTCTTTACATTGCCACATGACCAGGAGGAGATCAATATTTCTAACTTTCTCAAAGCCTGACACATATTGCTATGTAGGATCTGGAACTAACACCAGAAAAGAAATAAGAGGGTATGGATATGTAAAACTACAACTCTAGTCAGGAGGATTTCTAGGAATAGAACATATGTTATATGTTCTAGATTTGAAAGTAAACCTACTCTCAATTGTGGATTTTGAAGAAGAAGGTTATGCGGTCACATTCTAGAATGGCCAGGTACCTGTGTATTCAAGGGAAGATTATCTAGACACAAAAATAGTTCTTGGTGTTCGCAAGGAGAGGTTATATAGGTTATTGGGAAGACCTATCATCTGGTCTAATGATTTCTCATATTCAACATTAGATTATGCCTCAGATTCAATGTCAGATTCAACATCAACATCAAAAGAATTATCAGAGATAGGAAGTTGTGAGACTCCTTCCGGTACTAAGGGGAGGATGAGTCCATGAATAAACCATCCATCAAAAAATATTTCATTGTAAATATGTATATTTGTAAAATGTAAGATAATATCCATATGTAGATATCTTCTAAAGTATATTTAGAAGGCTTGTAAAACACTCATTCTAGATTATAAGAGTGAGAAGAATTCTGTAAATTTCTATATTTCCACCTTATATGTTGATAAGAGAGAGAGGAATTTCATAAGAGATTTTCTATGTTTCCACCTTGATATATGTTGTTAAGAGTGAGAGGAATCCTGGAAAAGGATTTCTATATAGTGTTAGAAAAACAGGATCGTGGAGCAATAAATTAAAATAATTGCGGAAATAAAACACAAGAGATACACAATACAATAGAGACATAGATATACGTGGTTCACCCAGTGTGGGATACATACACTAGAGAAATTTATAGGTCCTTCATTTTTATTATCCAACAAAATGGAGGGGTACAACCTAGAACATGCATGTTGTAACTTCCTCTTGTTTCTCCCATAGTCTCCTCTTTCAGAATACAATATTCACAATAATTCACAGCCACAATACAATTCCCTCATAAATTAGGGTTTACTTGTAGGGAAAAAACCCTAAAATAACTTCTACCATCAAATCTATGACCTTATAATGAATGGTCCAGATTGACCATGAAATTACAATATTTTAAAAGGCAATTTTTCCCAAAATTTTTTTTTGGGAGCATTTCCCCTGAATCCCCCACTAGAGGGGGGATACAAAAATTGTCACTGCCCCCCCTGGTGGCAATTGTGGGGGGGAAATCCCCCCTACACCCCCACTTTAGGGAATGGAGTCCAAGCATGGTTGAAACAAACATTTGAATCAGGAAGATAATCAGGTTCCACAACCAACATATAGCCACCTTACATATTGTTTGAAGTGAGGGAAATCTTGTAAAAGGGTTTTTATATGGATTCTTTGTTAAAGGAGTGAGAGGGATCTGATAAATATTTCTAAGACTTTCGAGAACAATATAGAAAATTGTATCATCTTATTATCAACTAAAGGACTACATATGGATCTAATTGTCTAAGATAACATTCTTATTTTGAAGTACCGAAGGTGAAGGAACAAAAGGATACAGACAATTGGAACATGTATATTAGAAGTGGGAAGAGCATTGAAGTTCTGTAAAATTTCCTAGATATGGTAAAAGACAAATAATCCTCTTTTTAAAGAAATAAGAGGTATATAATTGTAAATATATATCCTATTGAAAATATTATGTCATGATTTTATGGATGTATACTTTGAGCATAAGCCAGTTTAGATAGTATAAATATAATTGTTTCCAAGGCAGGAGAGAAGTAAAAGACATGGAATTCATTCAGAGACTCCTATAGATACATCAATAGTATAAGAACAATGATTCAAGAAGGGAAATGAATAGATCAACATTCAAATTGGGTTTGTATTACCCAAGGCTGACTATCTTTAGTAGAATAAAATATGGGAGTGGATGTTGAATACACGATTCAAGTATTGTAGAGAATCAATGAACAAGACATAAGTACAATGATCTAATATTTAAAATCTAAGATCCAAGATGAAGATTGATTTCCATAATATTCTGCAAGATGGAAGAGTGAAGAAGATTCATCACTAAGTTACTGGATAGGATCATTTTAGTAATATGGAAGAGTGAGTTAGATTTATCATCACTGAGTTTTTGGATATCTATAATTTTGGAGGCCCAAAAGTTCTTATGTGGGAAGGTGCCATCTAGGAGGATCTAGGAATGCTCACAGAGGTCCAGGAGGAACTAGAATGTTCAGATAGGTCCAGGAGGATCCATAAATAATAAAAAGTTAACCATCTCAAATAATATTGAAAATTCCATCAGTGTGTGTTACACATAAAAATTACTCATTACGATGATGGCCTAGTGTCATCATTGCCAAATGTCGCAAGTGTCACATTTCACCTGTAAGTGCTGTAAATATCATACTTTTATATTTCCCATGTTATGTCTTGGACAACATTATCAAGAAAACTTACAAGACACCTCAAAATACTGGTTTTGAGGAGAAGAAGTCATTTGACAAAGAGTACAAGTCTTTTTCCACTGAGAAAACCACTAAAAAATCAATTTTGGAAGGCAATGCTCCCCTATACACTGTGAGGGAGTGCCAATGCTCCGTGACCTCTTTTGGGGGAGTGTTCCAATGCTCTGTGCCCCATTATGAGGGAGCGATGGCCTTTCTTGAGTGAATCTTTGGATTGTTGAGAGAAATCAGGGAAGAATCCCTTCATATCTGGAGCTGGTTGGGTTCGGATCTAAGGTCAAGGATTAACTTTAGGAAAGATCCAAAACTAAAGGAGAAGAATCCTCAACTTATCCCAAGGATATCTTAAGTGTTTAGGCTTTTCCAAGCCTATATAAGGAGGCCTCTTCATGGTGAAAGGAGAGACATTGTGAAGTATCAAACTTATGATCTCATAAGTGAGATATCATTGAAGCATCAACATTTTGTATGTGGATTATTTGAGCAAGGGTTTGGACAAAGGAAGCTTGGTGAAGCTGCTGCACTACATCCATGGCTGTAAGAATTACTTTGTTCTCATTAATATAAATCCATTCTTGGTCCGTTTCCTTTAAAAGTTTGTGTACATTTCATGAACTTGTTTCTTTCATAGATTCATTATGAAGCTAATCATGGTAGAGTAGGAAGTATCGTTGTTGTTGCTGATTGTACCACAGGACCTTTTGAAGAACTTGGAGATCAAGATCAGCCTATATCGAGCAAGGAAAAACATCGGTAAAATGGTATTTAATATTCTTCTTTCCTATTCTTTGATAGTTTATGTTTATAAAAAGGAATGTCAGTGTCCACAATAACACTTTCTGTCTTGGAGTTAGGAGTTTAAATCCCAAGAGAGAATCCACTTGTCCGTAGGGGGGATTTATTTGTAACAATGTGTATATCTCGGCGATATCTTTCCAACAACTCAAAAATCGTCTCAAACATAGATAGTTTGCAAAAGATATGGTTGGTCAAAGTTTGAGTCAACTAGGTAAAAAGGGTAAAAGTCAACAAGGTCAAAGGTGACACATGCTATCACTACAAAGGTGACACATGTAATGATGATACATGTCATATAATTCTAATGTAGGTGACCTAATATGGTGACATGTGGTAGGCAGGTGACATGACATGTCCAGTTGGCAAAGTGACTTGACAATCCAAGTCGACCAATTATGTGTTGAGACGTAGCAAGGGATAGACCAATGAGAGGCCGCCATGTGGAGACCTCCCATTGTCCAATTATGGCTTATGTTTATCAAACATTTGGGAGATGATGGGGGTAGAACCCATGACCTCCCAATACCTTACAAAAACCCCCTTTACGATCATGCCATCGCATGTGACTTAACCTGTATATGGCACAAGTTTTATTTAAAGTGACATGTTGTGTTAAATAGGGTTTAAAAGGGCCAAGGACCATATCATATGCCATGTAATATAACTAAATAACCCATTGGATTAATATATGGTTAAAAACATAATGCAACAACTGATGGTTGGTGGGGATGGAACCCATGACCTTCGCCAAATTTATCCAACATTTTAACAAATGCTCTATTGGCTCCTGATGTTACAGAATACGACTAAACTTAGAATTAAGTTTCCACAACTTTCACGTGGAGGTTTGGACCTAGGAATATATATGGGAATGTGGACCAAGACATGAAAAAATCCCAATGCTAGCACAGAGCTCATTTCATGAATGGATCCTAGGGTCAAGTATGGTATGCATTGCATAGATTTATGTGCAAGGAGAGGATCCTAATTTGGTATTGTCTTGATATGTGTGCCATGAGGTATATTGTCCAAACATAGGCATGTGTATACTTAGTTTTCTCATTTTATCATGAGGAGTATGAATTTGAATTCTATTTTATGATCATAGGACATTTGTAAAAATATTAGTACATATTTCCATTAATGAGGACCATAGTGCATCGTTTTACGTGTAAAGAGGGTGAAATTGAGACAGTTCCGAATTTGGTCGACTTTATACTCATTTTCTTAAAATTTCATAAGGAATTAAATGGTAAATTACTTTTCTGAGTTTGAGCAGTGGAAGAGAGAATGCAATGTTGGATACAACTAAAGAGTATATTTGACAAGAATAAGGATAGGATGCTGAGGAAGAAAGACATGGGACATGTAAATGTCCAATGGAGATGGAAGATGCAATGCATAAACCCTACCCACAATTATTTTGAGTTTTGATGTAAAACTATTATATCTATGGGCACCCATATGGTGACGTGCACTCAGGAGAGTGAAAAAATAAAGGGGAGGGGAATGTAGTACCCAGGTTTTAACCCCTAGAAATGTAATGTAATGTATATATGATATTTAGGCTATGACACAAATAATATATCCTGGGGACAAGAAATATAAAAGGTTAACAACAAAGTTATTAATAATAAAATACATCATGGGCTATAGATGGGGAAGGAAAACAACATATGTGGATGATCTTTTGATCACTAGATCCTCAACTTCATTGATTGTTATGGTGAGGTGGATTTTTCATGACAGGGTCTTGATGACAAACATGGGTCCACTTGATCTAGATCTCGAGGGATGAGATCTGGATGGATTGAATGCCAAGAAAGAAGGAGCTTACAAATGTCAATATTGCATGAAAATAATCATGGACAAAAACATGTAAATGAAGTACTTGGGAGGTGAGGTTCAAAGAGGAGCATCACCTCTAAAACACATTACTAGTAAATCACTTAGAGCTAATTAATCTCACAATGAACAATAGAAAATATGAGAGAATCCAAAATGCATAACTTGATATTATGAGAAGTCTTGATAGGCCTTTATATATCATTACAAAATGGTCCATTGGACAAAGTAAAAAGGAGCTCATTAAGTGAGTCTCTATTATTAGTATAGTAGATCTAACTACCCAACTAACTAAGTAGTGGAAAATAAAACCCAATACAATAATTAGAAGAGCTTATTAAATCAGTCTCTATTATTATAATAATAGATCTAACTACCCAACTAACTAAGTAGTGGAAAATAAAACCCAATACAATAATGGAGAGATGGGACTCTCTTTGACCCATATGGGAAACCTATTAGCCCAATTAATTAATGAGGAGGTGGGAATCTCCTTGATCCACATGGAAAATCTATTAGCTTTACAACTTTATGAATTTTGTATACGAATTCAGACTATATACCCCCTAAAATTTGGATGATTCCTCCCCCCCCCTTAGAAAATGATGGTCCCCATCATTTCACCCATGATAAAAAAAGAAACCCCATTATCATTATGATTACGATGTGAAAATACCTAATGAAGAGAATGGTTTTGTGTGGTTGACCCATCACCATGGGTTTATGGTTGACCCATAACCTAGTTGACAATGGCATTGTACAAGGGTAGAAAAATAAAGAAATTTTAATAAAATCCCAAAATTAAAAAAATAATATGGAAAAATCATTACTTTGGGGGCTGTGAACATCCTTCTGCAAATTTATTCATAACTTCTGCTACAAGTGATGAAATCAAATTTCGTCGAAGACCCATTTTAGATACTAAAGAGATATTTCCATTGATATATGGAACTTGTTCTGAGGTGGCCCATGGAGTGAGAAAAACCAGGCTGAATTTGAGGGCACGTAGCCACGCTGGTTAGAGGAATGTGTTGCTTCAAACAATGATATCTCATAAACCAGACAATGAAATGAAATTATGTGAAATACCCATTTGAGATTTTGAAGAGATATTTCCATCCGTATGTGAAAATCCTTCTTTATTTTCCTGAAAAGAGAGAAAAACACTGTTGAACATGGTGGTATGCGTGACCTCCTTGGGTCAAATACATGTTGAGATTCAATCGATGATATCTCTCAAACCAGGAAGAAAAATGAGATTCTGAGAAATACCCATTTGATATATTGAAGAGATATTTCCAGCCATATGTGAAAATCCTTCTATAGTTCTCTGAGAAGGGAGAAAAGTATCATTGAATATGGTGGTATGCGTGGACTCCTTGGGTCAAAGACATGTTGATATTCAATTGATGATATCTCTCAAACCAAGAAGCAAAATTACATTCTGTGAAATACCCATTTGAGATATTGAAGAGATATTTCCAATGAGATATGGTAGAGCCTAAAAAATGTTGTGTAGATGTCGCAATGCCTATTTGAATTTGGATGAGTGTATAGGGCCATAAATGATGCCAAGGGTTTATAGAGCAACATGGGCTATTGTAGAGGTTATGGAACCTCCATGGGTAGCATGGACACCTTGAAAAATTGTTGAAAATGTTGCATACCAATGGATGTAGTGGATCCATGTATAGATGCAGTGAATCCATGTATGTATGTAGTGAATCCATGTATGGTTATCCTTGTAATGGTGAACGCAGATATGAGGGGAAACAAATCCTTGTAGTTCCCATGGACCAACTATGGTGCTTACAGTGTATGGTCCGACAAATGGATTCCAATAGTACCAAAAGGAGGTTGGTGATTACTTCAAATGTTTGAACCCACAACATGCTTCAAACCCTTGTCCCAATGGATAACATACCTGCTTTGATACCATTGATCCAGATCTCAGGGGATGAGATCTAGATCGCTTGAATGTCAAGAGAGGAGGAGATTAGAAATGAAAATATTGCATGAAAAGAAGCATGGACAAAAACATGTAAATGAAGTACTTGGGAGGTGAGACTCAAAGAGGAGCCTCACCTCTAAAACACATTACTAGTAAATCACTCAGAGCTAATTAATATCACAATGAGCAATAAAAAATATAAGAGAAACCAAAATGAGTAACTTGATATTATGAGAAGGCTTGCTAGGCCTTTATATAGCCTTACAAAATGGTCCATTAGATAAAGTCAAAAAGAGCTCATTAAATGAGTCTCTATTATTAGGATAATAGATCTAACTATCCAACTAACTAAGTAGTGGAAAATAAAACCTGATACAATAATGAGAAGAGATCATTAAATGAGTCACTATTATTATAATAATATATCTAACTACCTAGCTAACTAAGTAGTGGAAGATAAAACCCAATATAATAATGGAGAGGTGGAACTCTCTTTGACCCATATGGGAAACCTGTTAGCCTAGTTAATTAATGAGGAGGTGGGCATCTCCTTGATCCACATGAACAATCTATTAGCTTTATAGTTTTATGACTTTTGTATCTGAATTTAGACCATATACCCCCTAAAATTCATATCATCACTCCATTACTTCCTTGGACTTGAGATTAGTCAGGATGCTTCAGGAATCAATATATATCAAGCCAAGTATGCTCAAGATGTCATGGAGAGATTCCACATGAAAGACTACAAGTCTTCTCATACTCCCTTCCTATCTAGGGTGAAACTTGAGGATGATGGGGACACTCCACTAGTTGAAAACACTATGTACATAGAGCTTGTGGGGAGTTTGTTGTATCTTTCCCACTCTCGACCAAATCTATCACATACAGTGGGAGCAGTCTCCAGGTACATGCAACAACCACATGAGATACACTAGAAGGATGTACAACATATCCTTTGGTACATTCGAGGTACCATGAGTTATGGGATCCACTATGCAACATGTTACAAGTTGGATCTTATAGGATTCAAAGATTCTGACTCGAAAGGAGACAACATTGATCCCAATTCCACATACGAATACACTCTCAAGTTCGGTTCAGGGCATATCTATTAGTTGAGAAAGAAGAAGTGTATTATTTCTCTATATTCACCTTAGGCTGAGTACAAAGGAGTAGTTAACACTACAATTCAATCATTGTGGCTAGATAACTTCCTTACTAGGTTGGGCATCCAGTTCTACATATCGATTGTCGTTTGGTGTGACAACGAGAGTACTCTCAAGTTTTGAAGAGACCTAGTGAAACGACAATGAACAAATAATATCAATATCCATATGTACTACATCATAGATCTAGTCCATAAGAGGATCATTAACATGCAAATTTTTCCTTCCTATGAATAGACTGCTGAAATCTTCACCAAGACTTTCATTGAGAGGAATTTTCACTCTCTAGGCAATCATCTTGGAGTGAAGGAAACAATTTCTTAGCAACTGTCTTTTATTTTTTTATGCATTATACCTTGAGGGGGGTTTTTTCCCATGAGTTTTTCTATCTTTCCTCACTTTATTTTCAATGTTCATTAGTTGCATTGTTCATGGGTACCTAAAATGGCCTTAGTTGTCAGGACCCATTCTTCATTACCCCATAGTAGTTTTCAGGGGGTGTGTTTGAGATATTATAGACACTTAGGGTATTTTTCCTAATTTTCCTATGTTTATTAGTCATTATTGAGGGTCTCCAATTTTTTAGGAACGTCTCCTACATTCTAGGAGAATATTCTCTTCAGTTTATAGTCATTTAAACTTAGTTAGAATAGTGGAAGTCACTCATGCATGGAAACCTCAATTTTATCACCAACAATTACATGTGTTTCTCTCACTTCCACATGTATGACTCAGTTAACTGAAGACTACATGACTAGTTAACTAGGAATAGGTAACTCTAGTAACTGCTTGTGTGTGTCCATGTCTCTCTAGACCACCATTATGGAACATTGGATTCTCTACCAATGCACATTAATTGATTTATACAGAGTATATCATGCGTAAATTATTATTATTCATTTGGTTAATACATTTTTTGATTCTTTTGTCTCTAATTTTTCTCTCGTCTTCTCACTTTTGCAAGTTGTGTTAGTTCTTCTGCTAGCCATATCTCTTGTGTAGGTATTCACCACATTCTACAATATTGGCTACAAATAAATAGTATATTCTAAAACAAGAAGGATATGATGCTTAGGAAGAAAGGCATGGGACAAGTAAAGGTCCAATGGAGATGGAAGATGTAATGTAGAAACCCTTCCCACATTTATTTTGAGTTTTGATGTGAAAATATTGTATATATGGGAACCTATATAGTGACATGAACTGGAAAATGTAAACATAAAGGGAAGGGGAATGCAGTACCCTAGTTTCAATCCCCAGAGATGTAATTTATTGTATATATGGGATTTAGACAGTGAGACAAGTAGTATATAAGGAGGACAATAAATATAAATGGTGTACAACAAATTTGTTAATAATAAAATAAATCATTGGGTACAAATGAGGAAGGACAAGAACATGGGTGGATTTTATTTCACAAGAGAGGAATGAAAGGGGGGTTAATGGGCTTAAATAGTGGGCCAAAGCCAAAATATTAATATTTCATTCCTAACCTTAAGTTTTATATACTTTATGTTATCCTAAGTATTTGGAGCCATGGGATGGGTTTCCAAGTGTGATACATGATCTTCTTATGAATCCATGTGGTGCATTATTAACATGTAAATACAATGCATGTATTTTGGTTTGCAAGAGGGTTTTTTTATTTTTCCCTCGGAAGATGTTTTCAGAGCCTATGTGTGGGAAAAGTGTTAACATGTATAATGTATTGAAATTATAGATAAAGAATACCATGAACCCATGAGATAAATTGTGGGCATGTCCCAAGGAAATGGTTTCCAATGATATACGTAATTATAGATGATAATCCTTGAAGTTACTAGCATTGTGATTTCCTATCCAATTTGTAGTGAGCCTTTTGAGGATTTGGAATAGGCCCAGAGGGATTGTTAAGTAGGGTGGGGGATTCCATTCCTTAAGTTGTGCATGATGAAGGGGAAAGAGAGTTTGTCTATACATTTGGGAACTGGGCCGAGAAAGAGGAGTAGGGCCAACTAAAGAAATTGTTTCCTTGTATATTAATAGCCTCAAATCAATGGTGGCCTATTGTAGAAAGATTATTTGCAATAGAGCCTATGTTTGGGTGGAAATTCCTTCGTCTACAATCATCTTGTGAATTCTTCCAAGGAGATAAGTGTACATGTTGTTATGCATATCTATGTTGAATTAGTATTGTTATGTTATGAATGAATTGGTGTTCTATTGAAATGTATGAGGCTACACTGTTGTGTTGTATGCATTGATTGAATTAATAGTAGGTTAGTGAATAAATATGGTATTATAGTCATAGAATATGGATTTTATCCTAATTATAGGGAAGACATTATAAAAGGTATCAGAGAAAATAATGAAAAGGGAGGGAAGAATTTTGGAGTACCCCACCACTCCAATAACATATAGGGGTTGATTGGTACATTACACATTCTTATTAGGACCGTGACCACTATTACATATACATGTACATTTAACCCCAAATATTATTATTCAATAGGATATTATGAGAGACCAACATCTACAAGAAATTAAATAAGTCACAACAAATGCAATAAAAAAAAGAAAATTATGTTAATTTTACTTCTCTATATATTAGAACTAAAATAGAGAAATAACATATAGACAACAATATTTCCCGGACCCATGCAAGAGAACCAACACTTAAAATATATGTATTAACCTTCTTCAAACCAACCAAGGTAGGTGTTGATCTATTAAACTTAGCCAGAGTGGCCAAGCGAAGTCAACTTAGGCCAACTGAGACACCTTACAACAAGTTATCTCAAGAAATTAAATAAACTTGACATCGGGAAAATCAAGGTTATCTTAAGTACTCTATGACCAAGTCAAGATTAACCCAACATTCCCCTTTTCAAATTGACTTGGGATAAACACATGTCCCCCCTCAATTTATTAATTGAGTATGAGCAATACAACATACCCTCACCATTTCCTACATCTAGACTTCATCTTGAATTTGACTTCAATAGGATTATATACCAAATGTTAAAACTAAAATAAAATAAAAAATAGCACACAAACAAACACATACACAACAAGATTCCATGGACCTTTTAGGAGGACTAGCACCTAATAGATATCTATGAACCTTGGCCAAATTAGCCAAACCCAATCAACACCGACCAATTAAGCCATCTTACAACAACGTATCTCAAACCATTAAATAGGCTTCATCATATGATCAAATGAAGACTATATTAAGTACTCTATGACCTAGTTAAAATTAATACGACACTATAAAGATATAGGTTTCATCAAATGATCAAATCAATATTATCTTAACTAAACATAGTTACCAACTTAACGAGAACCATGACCTCAAAATGAGAACTCTATCCCAAAAAGTCGATATTTTTGGGTCAAAAATGTCAAAATCAACCCTCATTTCAAAAACTGATGTTACCAATAGCATCCCTCTTTTCTGTGGTTAAAATTGTGACTTGTTCAAAATTGCAACCATCACAATCGATACCATTGTGGAAAATTAATCCTCGAATAAAAAAATGATGCTTCAAGTAGATTTTATTTTTGGAGTTAAAATTATGAATTATTGGAAACCATTACATAAAGCATTGTTATCATCACAAACAAAAAAAACAACTCTTAAATCGAAAAATGAAAAAAATTGTTAATTAATTATTTTTTAATTGACATTAGAAAATAGATAAATTGGTAGAGTAAAAACTCAGTAAATGAGTGAAAAAAAGAATTTTTTTTTATTTTTTTATTATATAATACAATCTTAAAAAAATAAAGATAAAAAACATAGAAAAACATAAATCTTTAATAAAAATTTGAAAAAGTTACCTTTAAAAAAAATTATTATTTTTTTTTAAATTACATAACTTTTTTTAAATGAAAAAGTACTTTTCAAAAGAAAATATAATTCGAAAAAACACAAATATAAGACATAAGATACAATCCTAGAAATAAATAAGAACATTTTTTTTTTCAAGAAAAAAAAAAGAAATAAATTTGAAAACATAACAAATTTAAAGGAATGGGTGGGGGCGATGCCGGGCATGGCCCTTCCCCAAGGTTTTTAATTTTTTTTTTAAATTGTATTGTTTTAATTATTAAATATTTTAATTTAATTTATTTTTAAATTGTATTATTTTTAATAATTGTTTTAAATTTTTTTAAAGGGTATTTTTTCTATTTTCTTTAAATAATTGTTTTACTATTTTTTATAATTGTATTGGTTTAATCTTTCTTTCAATAATTACTTTGTAATTCATTTATTTTTAGTTGTTTATTTGTTAATTGGTTAATTTTTTAATTGTTTTAATTTTTAATTTGTAATTTTTTAATGTTTTGTTTTTAAATATTTTTAAAGTTTTATAATATGATTTATTATTATTATTTAAGTTATTTTAATTTTTTTTATTTTTCATGGTATTTCTGTTCTAAGACTTTTGCGATTATTGTTTTGTTAAGAGAGTGCTTTCGGATCCATCGCATAGGTTTTATGTTTTTCGACGTTTCGGACCAAACTAGTGTGGTCCATCATCATGAAAGCGTTATTTGAAGAATGAAGGAAAAGAGAATATAACACATATATAAATAATCAAAAAGTTATTGTAAGGAGCCGACATATTGAAATAATTATAATTTTTAGTTTACAATTGTTTGTTTAATTAATTAATTAATTGTTTTAATAATTAATTACCTATTTGTTTATTACTTTTTGTTTATTAATTTTTAAAAGAGCCAAATGGACAATGTTTTAAAAACTAATATTTAGAATCATTCATATTGGCTAGGGTAGGGATCCAATTTTGACTAATTTTCCATTCATCATCTCTGTTTAGATTATTAGGTTGTTTTTCAATTTCGATTGCTTCTCTGAATTTTCTATTGTGATAGTGATCTATCCTAGCAAGTATTTTGGTTTCTTCAATACAGATGTG